>JAOWBP010004028.1:7120469-7169366 GCA_028571105.1 Tragopan temminckii | reverse complement strand
ATTGGTGATAGGTGGATGGTTGGACTGGATGATCTTGTAGGTCTTTTCCAACCTTGGTGTTTCTGTGATTCTGTGGTGCTGGAACAGACTGCCCAGAGAAGTTGTGAAGGTGTCCAAAGTCAGGATGGATGGGGCTCAGGGCACTCGGATCTACTGTCTGATTTGGTGGGTGGCAACTCTGCCCACAGCAGGGGGGTTGGAACCACATGATCTTTGAGGTGCCTTCCAACTCAAGCCATTCTACGACTCTATGAACAGCCTTTCACTGCAAATTTCAGCAGCTACAGGGGCTAGAAAATAAAAAATGTCCTTCCATAGAGCAGCACATGCATCAGATGTTGATGTGCTCAAAAAATACCCAGCCAGAGTAAAAGTTTTCCTGTGTGTAGATTGCCATGAGAATGGTATGTGGCATTTGCTAGCTGTATAAACCAATCACTGCTGGAAGAACAGATTCAAGTTATACCATTTCATGTTTGGTACATTCTTTATAAAGAGCAGGTGGAATCAAAGTTTTAATCCTTCTAGCAGGTGACCTTTTCAAAATTCTGTATTTTTACTGCCTATCAGTTTTCTCTCTTTCTTCCAAGCTCCTGAGATTGTAATCAAAGATGAACAGAAATAGCCAGAGAATTACTGAATACTGAAAAAGCCAAAGTGTTAAAGATGCCTTTCACCCAATATATGCTCTATTACAGCCCTGATATATGATTTTTAATAGCTTAGGTGCAAATATGCACATTAGCAATCTAAACAATGTAGTAATATCCACAGAGAACAGGTTTCATTGATTAAATCATAAATATAGTATCTTATTACGCATTTGGGGAAACTGAAATATGAAAAGCAATGCATGCATTTTTGAATTATAAGAGGAGAGAATATTGGCAAATCTTTCAACAGCTGTTTATCATGAAAAAGAAGTTACAGTTACCATTCCCCAGCCATGCAGACTGAAAAAACTCAAAATTGTACATTAATAAATTATAACAATGATGCATGAAGCTAATATAAAACTTTTGAAGGCAGTTTCTTAGTCCAGAGGGAGTTGTCAAATTTGCTATTTGTGACTTTAATGTTTCTTGGAATTTCTTTTAGGGCATTTAAAACTCCTTTTGTGACTCTTCATCAGCAGTTTTCCAGACAGCAAAGGCCTTGGCAATATACATTTTCACTTTCTGCATGGCTGACGGACTTCATATGCTATATCCAATTTAAGGGTAGAGCAGTAGATTACACTGCTAGAATATAGAGAGCCATTGCCTTTGAGGCTGAATCATTGCTGTTTATAGTAATTCTTACTATTTGCTTTTTGACAGCCATTTGTGACTGGAATAAAAGATGATGCTCAGATTATTGTCAAGCTACTGTAATACCTAGTAGTGCATGAAGTCTGCAGCAGATGGACTTGAACTTATGAGCTCCCAGATTCTCAATAGCCTTTCAAATGAACAGTGTCCTCCTCAGCCATTTGTAATGCAACTGGCTTTGGCAAATCCATATTTCAGAAGATGAAATATTATTTCAGTCAGCTTTCTTTGTTCTATTTGCAATGTTTTATAGGGTTTAATTTGAGAGAGAGCTTAGAATTGAGACAGAACAAATTGATTTGCAGTTGCTTGAGGTACAGTAAGTTACAGGTACATCCAAGCTGAACATCAACAAAACATCTTGACACAGACTGCTTCCAAAACTGCACCCCAGCCATTTCAGATACAATGTGCAATTGCCATACATCTTTCTTTGGTAAAACTCATAATCTTCCTCATAATTTCCACTAATTCAAATAGACCTTTAATCTGCTAAATGCAAAGCAATACTAAAAATTTGTTTGTCATATGGTACCCCGGAAGGATTCTCTTACAACAAACAGCTGCTGTTGACTTGGATGCTGTTTTAGCTGCTGTCAAGAGCACGGACAGCAACTAGCTTGCATTGCAACATGATTGCCTTACACTGGATTTGTCTCAGTAGAGACACCTTACAGATGCACTTATTCTCACAGGTCCCTAGATTACTGACTACTTAGTGCAGTGCAAATAGACTATTGTTCGTATACAGTCAGCTCCTCATGCCAAAGGCGGATGACAGAAGCCTGCCACAGTGTGCTGAGCTCCAGCAATTCTCTGGTCACTGAATACCAACAGCCCAGTTTCTTCTGGGCAGGCAGTCTAAAAGCCAAATGGAAAATGTTCCTGGGGATGGTTTAAGACTGTCAGAGTGTTTCTTTTGTCCATATCTAGGATCCCTGCTTTAGGATCTGTTACTTCAGAAAACCTTTTGCTTTTTTGCATATGCTTACTTATATTGTAGCGTTACTGTTTGACCTTTTACTGCAACGCTGCTGTTCAAATCTCTATAGCTGAAGTTGTGTCAGCACTTTCACCACAAAACCCATTATGAGGAAGTTTATAACACAACTATAAAGATGTACTCCAGAATGAAAGGAGGTGTACAAAGACTCAGCATAGGGCATTGCCTCTTTTTATATATCACTTTTTATAAACAAATTAGTCTTGCTATTTTAAGCCTTTATGAGAGTAAAACAAACCCCGCTTATATGTTACTGCTCACATAACGTGGCAATCGACTGCTATTACAAAAAATAAAATGGACTAACTAATAAATACTATGATTAAAATTATGGTTATGGAAGAACTGGAATTCTGTGGCAGTAAAGGCAGCCCAAATACATGTTTCCTACTGAGGGTGAGCTATGCACAGAGAACAAGCCCATCTTCCTCAGGCAGATGCTGGAGTCCATCTTGGGATGCATAAACTCTGACGTATAAACTACTTTGTAATCTCTTGCACCGTTGTTTGTGGTGGCTGTGTTGCAAGGTCACCAGTTCCCCAATGACATGTACACAGTGTCATGCATTCTTTCCTTAAAGACAACTAGAGCTAGCTAGCTTCCTGAAAAAAGGTGACCACAAATGCTTACAAAGGGCAGGATACTCACACACCACATGTATGTCGGGTGTTTCAATAAAAATATACTGGTGAAGATCACTGAAGGCTCAAAAGTACCTATTCTGGACTGCAGTTTATCCTCCTAAATGGTCCTTTAATCCCTAATAGTCATGAATATATTACTTTTTCTTTGTTTCTGCTTAGCCATATATGGTGTTGTATAGAGAGACATTCTGCTACTCAGAAGATGCTACCCTACCCATCTGCTTCCCTTGATGAAATGCTTCAGGACAACGGGGTTCAATGAATAAAACTCACAGTTCCTCAACAGTGACCCATGAGGAGGGCCCAGCAGCTTGATCAGAACCCACAAACCATCTATAACATGACAGTACAATTAGTGAGCCCAGAGGGACTGCCAGAGAAATGTGACTGTACTTCTGGTAGTATCTGAACCAGCACAGACTATTTCATTTGAATCTCCTGTAGCTTTCTGGAGACATGTCCTTAGATTCATATGGTTCCCAAGATGTGCTGACAGATTAGGAGCACACCACTGATTCATTGCATTTGCAACTTCATCTGCAGTCACAAATTTGGCTGTGGTGCAATGAGACTGTGAGACCAGTTTAAGAGTATGCCTACCACCAAAAGATGTCAATCAGATATAAAAAGTGCCCTGGATACATATATGGATTAACCTGCTAAAAACATATAGTAAAACTGAAAAGGAACTCACATTGCATCTACACTGGGACCAAAATAATACCAAAAATTGCACCTGCAGATGCACCAGATGAGACCCATTTGTTGACTCAGATATCAAGAGGGAAGGAAACAGCATCAACCCCAGCTTCAGCCCAAGTTGCTTGTACCTTCCAAAGGCTTCGGATGCTTCTCAGTTGGAGTATGTGCTCTGCAGCCCTGGCTATTAGCGCTGTATTACAAGTGAGGTAACAGATGTGCTACCGCCTGCAGTGCAGACAGACCTGAAGTTCAGGTTCCATTGGCTTCTACTGAATCATGGATCTGAAATAATTTAAAAATGTTAATGTCTGGCACTTGCTGAAAATGGGGCTGCCTTGGATGCTGATCATGCAAGCACTACACAGATAACTTTACACATGGGACTTCGGAGCATTGCCTAAATTATAGTGTGTTATTACAATCTGCAGCAAAGACTGGCACAGAAATCAGGAATGATTTTTAAAAACAGACTACAAATTCCAAAAGAATAACTATAGACAATGAGGGGAAAAAAATCAGGTTTTAAATGAAGCTAGCCGCATATTACCAAAAAATCTATTGTTGTCTTTCTCGTAACTACTGTGCCTTAAAAAACATTATTATGCTACAAATATGCTTTTCAGGGGAGATGGAACTAGAATTGTCTGCCACATAAAGTACCTGTGATATATTTAAATAACCTTCTAACAGACACACTATTAAAGATATTTTCCAATACACCTGGGAAGGAATCACTAAATACTTATTTTTTCCTAAACATTTAAACCATCAATATGCTGCCTAGGCTAACAGCGTGTTTCTGATATAAACCGTTCTGTAATAATTTAAGGCAACCCTTAATACCAAGCGTAGAACTGCACAATCACCTCCCCGTGACCCCTGTTCTTTCCTCCATTTAGTAAGGAAGGTTGCTGGCAGCAAGGTTGTTACACGAACTGACAAAAGCGAGTGGAGACAGCAAGCTGTGCTTACTTAAGTCTCTATTCTTCCATGCCACTCAGCTTCAATCCTGTGCCTGGCAAAACAACATCAGTATTCTCTGCCTCTTAACTAAGGAAGCAAATCAAGAACCAGACAGGCTAATGGGAACTGAACCTCATTTCTTGGCCTCCTGCACAACCTGGGAAGCCAAACGGAAAGCATCCCGCTCCTGCAGGCCTCGGCTCCCCTCGCCAGCTGGGAAGCCGAGCCCCGCTGGCTCCACGCGGGCCGCGTGCAGACGGCCTTCCCGGCTGTGAGCGCTGCGGGCCAGCTGGGAACGCGACTGCTTCTCCAGACCGCCTGTCCATGTGCCAAATGCAGCCTGCGGGGCTCCTCTTCCACCCGCCGCAGCCGGTCGGGGGCCTGCAGCACTGTTATCGCAGGCAGCTAAGTGCTCCAAAAAGCTCCGTGAAGCTTTGGTTAAACTCCGCAAGGAGCGGGACGACCGAAAGAGGAGCTCCACAAGGGGAGGCACCCGCTGCCCTCCTCCTTAGCTCCCAGCATGCTGAGTGACGTTCCGGGATTTTATTTCCACCCCTCCTCATAACTGCGCTCAGCCTGAGGCACATTCAGTTAGAAATACCAGAGACACATTAGAAGGAGGAAACTGAAAAAGCCACAGCTACTGACTAGAGCTGGTTGAAAGGTTTTCAACAAAACCTGAAACCGCATGAAACCCACCTCGTTTCACATTTCACTGCAATTTGAAACTCAAACCAGATTTGTTGAAAGGTTCCCTGAGGATTGTGGTTCCAGTCCCAACTGGCTTCTCCATTTATAGTACGTGACTTTACTAGCCCAGCTGAGGGCCAGATATAGCTGGGCCTCGTTTCACAGCTCAGTGAAATGAAGAAGGGCAGCCTGTCCTGCACACTGTGCCGTGTGGCCTTGCCAGACCCCGAGCCCTGGAAACAGCCCCCACCGTCCAGGCAGACTGGCACGCAATAGCAAGAGAAGGGATATCCTTCCTTCCCATTTCCATACGGGTAACAGATCGGTTAAAGGCTCCTTAGAGACCAAGAGCCACAGGATGAATGAGAGCTAAAAAAGCTGCACCCTCCTTCCCCTGTAGGGGCAGTCAAGTTGCTATCCATTACACCAGCCACAACCTTGCCTGCGGCCCCTGGGCTGCCTGTAGACTGTTCAAGACCAAATTGCTGTTTTCACCTGAATTAGCAGCCAGTTTGAGTGATTTTATGGACACTTTGTACAAGCAAAATTCTCACTCTGATCTGGTTACATATAGCTTACTGTGGCCATTTGCACACTGTCTGCACAACTGCATGCTTCAAATAATCAGTGCCAATCAGGCTGTTTCTGGATGAGAAATCAGTCATAACTTGTTGTTTTATGTTGCCACTGTTCACATACACATAGGTGTTAATGAGCAGACAAAACCTCATATACCCTCAAGTATATCCACATGCCTGAACTGCCCCAAATGGTCACAAATAGGAAGTACATCACCATGTTATATGTACACGGATCATTTCACCAACTTTAGTTAATGTGGATTCTCAAGGCTGCATTTTCCTTTTCCCTTCTTTCTCCTCTCCCTCTGAGCCCTTCCAGCTCTAGTTTGAGTATCGGTTTGAAGCACTGGATTCATTCCTACATCAAAGGAAAATCTAAAGCGTCGGAGCCCACATCAACAGAAAACAAAGGCACTGTTTACAAGGCAGAAACTTGTTGAGAGACAAGCAGCTGAGTTTTGCAAGGCTCACCAGCTGACTGCCACCTTGGAGGTACATCAAACATCTTGACTTGCTCAATACAGTCAAACATTTCTCTTTCAAAGCCTCCTCACAGAATGCGTTATTTGTATTTCTGTAATACTGAGAAGTCTAAGTGCTGACCAGTGCCCTATAGCAAGTATGTTCCCCTTGTGCTCAGCAGACATAACTGAGTTTTGCTGGACAGGAAGCAGTCCAGCTGTATGGGCACAGAGGACTCTTGGGGCTAACACAAGCAGAATTTAAGCTAGAAGGAGCTGCTCCTAGCTACGGTATCTC
This sequence comes from Tragopan temminckii, assembly GCA_028571105.1. NCBI lineage: Eukaryota > Metazoa > Chordata > Aves > Galliformes > Phasianidae > Tragopan > Tragopan temminckii. The sequence continues at coordinate 7,162,713 of JAOWBP010004028.1, read as the reverse complement.
AGACTTGGGTGTCAGGATTCTGGACTAACTTTCCCTCTCTCAGACTTTGTGTTTTGGCAGAAAAAGAGTTCCTGTGACATTTTTAATATACTTAGATACTAACATATGATGGACTTTGATCATATTCCTCACAAAGAAACTCTGGCATGTGAATTCACCAGAACAAGGCCTGCTTTAAATAGCACTGCACTTTTCTGGACAAGTAATGAATGCCATGGCAGATCTAAGGCCATCTTCTCTCCAACTTGCAGAGCAGGAGCTCAGTATCCTTTGCACCTTACGGTTTCACCAGTTATGTTTTCTTCCCTTCGCTGAAAATTATTATTTGTTGTTAGAACGTCTCTTTACTTTTCTTCTCTCAAAGTTTTTGACAGATGCATGCATTGTACCTAGAACTCTGAAAATCAAAGTCTATTGGCATTGGTACATCTAAGTCTATCAGTATTGCACTAAGTGTGTCCTTTATGGCTGAGAAGAAAAAGGGAGGATGAGTATTAAATGGCACTCATCTCACAGTTTCTATACAGCACAAATGTTTTTTCTACATTCTAGCTAAACTTTTTGACAATTAAATGCAAACACAAAAATAACCTTGTTCTACCATGATACTTTTCCATTATCAGACTCAAAATAGCAGCCATTTCTAGCTGTGCTACTTATTTCCACATTGCAACAGTGAATAAAACAAAGAGAAGGACATATTGTTAGCATGCTCAGCTTCTAACAAAATACATATAATTTAAAACTTATCATTTCAGAAGCCTATAGAAATCTAACCAGAAGCTAATTTAGGGATGCAAAATTCAGCCTGCCACTGCTTGCTAAGAGGAGTCATTGCCTACGAAGTGCCCTTGACTACAGAAGCATGCAGTCTTTCAGTACTCTGGTCCTTCATAAAACTTGAAGGAGCTTCTTGCCAGTCAGGAACTTTGACAGGTTACTGGCAATGCAAACAAAAGGCCCAGATCTGATCACAGTGTGGAGCAAGCCCACCCACAGAGACAGAAGAATTTTATTTGTATTATCATTGCCATAACTGACAATAAAATAGAGGGTATATTACTGCAAATTGTGGATAGCCTTTAGAAATTTCTCATTTCTGTTCATTACACCAGATATCTAATCATGAGCTTCCTATTAGACTCAATTTACTCAACTTTTGCAAACACAGGGTTGAGTATTTAAATCTTTTCAAATGTGTTTAAGTTCCTTTCAAAATGTGGATGTATTCATTTGGCCTCTCAGATAACATAAGCTTTAACATAAGAAATTAATCCTAAAGCACAGTTCACAGAGTACAGTTCCTAAGAAATAAGCTGGACCACAGCATGAGCCTCACCTATATCTGGTGATTGCTCACACTGAGAAGGGTATAGCTCACCTATGTCCTCTTTGATTGAGCTGATGTATTTGCAGTGACATTGCCATCGGCTTCACTGCGCTAGGTTGGTAAGCAGACAAGGTAAGACTTATTCAGAGTTTACACTTTCATCTGAAGCAAGATGCAACAGATAGCTGTGAGAAGCAAAATGAGGGAATGATGAAGAGGAATAAACGTTAGGTATAAAAAAACATAATCCAAAGAAACAGCTATTTCACAGTTTAACGATTCCAAAATCATCTGACAGTTTAACAAAATCTCTACCTTTCATTTTGGCTATCACAGAGCCCCTGCTGTCCCTGGATGCGACTTCTTGAGGTATCATAGCAGACGCTACTTTGAGGAGGGGTTCAGAGAAGAGCTTTTCAAGTGTTTGTTAAACTAAGGCATTTCATTTGAAAAGCCATGGAGTGAAAAATGGGTATGCATGTGAGAATGAAGTACTCCAAGGCAGAGCCAGCAGCATACGGAGAAGAGCATGGGGGCAGCCCAGTCTGTGAACCTGCTTGCTTTGCGGATTTAGATCTGTAGCTGGAGGAGGAATCCAGCAGCGCTCGAGCGACTCTCACTAAGGACTGTGGCTGGACACAGGGGACAGCAGCCGCCTGCGACATCAGCTGCCTGCCAAAGCAGTAACACGCCTGTCAGCAGCTTGCCAGCTGGATATATGAAATATTAATGCCTAGATTTTTTAACAAATTAATAGAATCTGGAGAGAAAAACAGTGTATAGCATCGTATTTACTTGGTAGGTACTGTATTCATTTAAGAAAAGCATTCCTGGTCAGAGCAAGAGACGAAGAAGAGAATCAGAAGCGTGGCTCTATTTAACCTTTGTCTCTCTATGACAGAGTGCTGTGTACATACACATGATTATTTCTCTTCTATCCAAAACATGCCCCCAAACATTCAGTTTGAATATGGGTTCGCATGCTGATACCATGTACATCTGACACAGAGATGGCAGTCATCTAATTAAGAGATTTTTATAATAACGCTTTTCTTTTGTTAGCATCAGAGACGACAGTAGAGATAGCAGACAATAGCTGAGAAATAATAGAGACAGACAACAGCAGAGGCATTACAACCCAAGATATGTATTTTAATACTAAGGTCTCAATCTCTCTTTTAAAATACACACTGAAACTGTTTTGTTCTGTATGTATATATGTACATACGTAACCTCAGGTAGGCACTGTAAGTACTTTTGATTTATCAGAGACATATTCATTCAAGACAGTGTTTGAAGTTCTGGTTGTACCAGGAGTCCTACTTCCTGCAATCATTTAGTACCTTTCTTCTGTGATGTTTTAGAAGCTTTTACATTAAACCCCATGCTTGCTATAATGATTTTTAAATAAACTCTGTGTGAATCTGTTTCATCTTAAGAACAGACTACTGCTTAAAATTCTGGAAAGAGATATATATATGTGTGTGTGAATCTCAAGTGAACACAGTATCTACTGAGTAAATATGCTATACATTATTTTTCCCCCCAAATTCTGTTAATTTGCTAAAAAGTCTAGGCATAAATGCCTCATATATCCATGATAATATATATAATCTGTGTATAACGAAGTGGCACTCGTAACACTTACAATGGCTAATAAACATTTTAATTATTGATTTCAGCTGAGAAGTACCTGAGGCTGAGCATAAACAAAAGAAATAAGTATTTGTCTTTTGGTTAATGTTTTTATTCAAGTGTAGAGGTAAAGATATAGATTCCAGAAATGGAAAAAGCAATCTGCTATTTTCACTCATATTTAGAACTCTATTAGTGGGTTTGTGGAAAAAAAATGTCATACACTTCAAAAAAAGCAGGCTATGAATTAATGTTTATAGATTTTATTGCTTTTTCCACCTCTCTATTTTTATTCTTTTTAATAGTCTTAGAAAACTTGGAATTATAATTTTGTGCCCATGGACCCTGTCTTTTCCTATTAAGCAAACATTGATTCCTTGCATTTCTTCCCCCCACCCCCCTTTTTTTTTTTTTTTTCCCTCCTCCCCTCTTTGTTTTGAACAGGCATAAAATGATCTTGGACACTGGATCATTTTGTGTGTGCCTAATACAGAATCCATAGGAGAAACCATGGTGCTTTGTATCTATCTATCTATATTTTTTTAACAGCATCCTACTTTCCTACTGAGTTTGGGCTAGAGCAGCAATGCCGAGCTTGCCACCCATGCCACACAGTGCCCGTTGGCAGCCCTACAAGGATCTCCAGAAGCTCACCCGGAGCTCTGAGGGAAGAGTTGTAGGGATCTGCTTACCAGGACTAAGCCAAGAGAGGACCTTTTCCTGCCTACAGGCCACCATGGGCTGCCACCAACACTGGCAGAGCACAGACGAACAAATACCAGTGGCTCCAGAAGTCTAGCCCATATGTACTGCCAATAGCAGAGAGGGGCACTTGCCCTGCTCCTGAAGGGTCTGTAATGCAGCTGATTGATATGGCACTGTTCTCCACTTAGTCATCATCAGTTTGCATTCGGCAAGGAGCTTGCCCTGAGACTCAGAACAGCAAGACACTGGCCATGGCTCAAGTGTATATGACTTCTCTCAAGCCTACCAACACACTCATCAGGATACTGTGTGGGCCATGCCTATCAAGGTTATGGAACTGACAGAAAAACTGTGCAATGCCCCTCCAGACTCGTATCCTAGCAGCTTAGGCTGTACTGAAACCTACAGGGTCTGGAAAAGCTTCCTGTCATTCCCTACACAAGGACAACATCAGGGGCCTGCCTGCCCCCAGCTCCTTTTGGTTCCCTCTGCATTCCCTCCCGCAGGGAATAAAATGCCAAAGGCACATCTTCATTGTTAAGCTGTCACACACAGGGGGATATAAAGTAAAAGGAGTTTGAGGACTTCAGGACATATGCGACAGATAGTTTTCATTTATTGTTCTTACCTAAAGGACACATCTTTGCATTCTTTGTTCTAACAAAGCACATGCCATAATTCCACAATCTCATTTCACACATGCTCATAGTAATTAGATCAAGGAATCAGACAATCTCTAGCTGTTGCTGAAGCAAGTCTCAAGCAAATCTTAATTCTGTTGTTTTTAAAGGAAGAAAACTTCCTTTAAAGTACTCTTTAAAGATATTTATTACCTCCTGCTTTTGATAAATTCTTATTAAAATAAATTGATTCTACTGGCTGAGACTATTACGCTCTGCTGAAGGATAAAACACCACACCTCATTTTCATTTCTGATTTTTTGGTAAGGATATTTTTAAAAATTCAACAAACCATTGACTGAAATGGCCAGTGCTGCATCATTTCTTTAACAGACTAATTTTTAAAAAAATTATCAATATATTTGAAATTCGGTAACGAAATAAACAAAATATAACTACTTTTAAAATATACTTTCAGGAAGATCACATTTTAACAATCAAACACAACAATATGTTATGTTACCTTTCGCTGAGTTTCTCTGCCAGCTGTGTCAGCGCTGACTTTAATAGCTAATGTATAAAAAAATATTAAAAAGAGCTGTTTATTTTTTTTAATTGCCATGATCGTGCCAAAAAACACAATGTGTGGGCTGTAGGCAGAGTGCTGGGAGCAGTATTATTCATGTTCAAAACTGTTGCCTGATTTGCTTTCTTTGAAAATTACGATGCTATAAATAGGAGCCAGTGAGATTTGCCGATTGCAAGTTTTATTTTAAAAGCTGCTAGGATGAAACTTTTGAAAGACTTACAAAACATAAACCAATCTGCACTATTGCATTATGATGGTTATTTCTCTTTGGCATAGATTAGACTTTTACTTTAGAAAAGAGTTACAGATTTGGCATAGACCTACCTCCTATTTCTATCCCAATGCCCAAACACTGGGGTTTTAAAACTCTATAGAAAGATTTGTTTCTTTTTTTTCCCCTCCCCCAATATCTTACACTCTGTCATTAAGCCAGCTGTCTTAACTCACTGTTTTGTTCATCACCATAAAAAATGTTTCCTCAAACTCATGAAAATTGTATGTTGCTTGCTCTGTGAAAACCCTTCCCCACAAATCACTTTTGAATGACTCCAATACTAAGGCACACTAATCTGTTACAAAAAGAGAGTGTCAAGCCAGTGTCCCACTGGAGTACCACAGCTGTCCTTTATCTTATTTACCAGCACATTAGCATTTTCTTGCTTTCTTTATAGCTGATAGAAGACATGCTTCCAAAAAAACAATCAACAAAAACAACCCCAAACAACCCCAAACCAAACCTGCTCAAAAGATTCTATCAAGTTCTTCTTCTGTGATGAAGTACACATGACATTCATAGTTAGAAAGCCAGCGTGCTGACTTGCACTTGAAACAGAAAGCAATGGAAGTTATTGGAATATGCTGACTTTTTAACAGTAAACAAAGGGAAGGAAATAAAAGATATGCAGCTAGTTTCATTTTGAGCAAAGTGCCAACAAAGCAATTACACAGCTTGATAGACCCACCTAAATTCCTAGCTTTGCCCACTTGATTTTGTAAAGTATAAAGAAATGATTTTTGCCAAACGCTTCAATGTTTGACTGTTTTTCTTTATAAGAAATAGGTTTAAAATATGCACACACGCTGTACTGCTTACATAAACTACACCTTTTGAAAGCGGCTTTAGATTTTGGTCTCCATCCTTAAGCATGAAGTGAATGACCTGATAGCCATTCTCCTGAAGCCTCAACCTTTCATCAGGAACCTGGCTCCTGTTCAGAGGCATTTCAGCAGCAACATTTGCTGTTCCTGACAACTTGGTCTTGATGCCTGTCTGCATGTCTTCTTGTGACTCCTCTGTCCTCTGACTGTGCGACCTTTGAGTTTACTTAATTTGATGGTCTCAGATTTGGTTCAGCTTGAGAACACGATTTCAGCATTCCAATCACAGGAGAGAATTGCAGAAAACGGAAGAAGGGATGGGAAACAGAGATGTGGTAAGAGAAGAGAAGACAGGAGGCTCTCCTTCTTAAATACTTAACAATGTCTATCATAATACCATCCTTTATCTAAATACATTAGTTGTCCTGATCTGAATGTCCTATTAAAGGAATTGTACTTGAGTAAGAAACAAGAGCTGAGCCACGTGTTTTGGGCTAGAATGAAAAAAAACAGGCAATAATTATTTTCCGTCCACCACAAAAACTCAATCAAAATATAAAAGCTTGGATTTACCCTACATGAACCGTGAAAAAGCAATTAAGAGTGTGACACAAACCCATCGTATCTGATCAGGAGAGCTCACCCTGTTCCAAGGATAAAATGATAACTTGTATCCTGGTCCAGCTCAGTGACCTTCTGGAGTTGGAACTTTCAATTATGCCGAATTAGCTGCATCACATAGGTTGACTTTGGGAGTGAGGCTGGATCAATGCAGTGCATCTCACTGATGATGACAATGATTTAATCAATCTCAGTCACTCGGGGGATGGCAATGAGGTTGCAAAGCAAGCACCAAAAAACTGAATGACAGCATCTTTTATTGTCAGGGTTACCTAGCTGCTCCCCATTTGTTCTTTCCTTTAAATGCAAATTTGAAACTATGAAAAAATAATGCTAAGTAGCAATTTCCTAGAAGGGCTTTTGTCACATCTTTTCAGAGTTATACTCTCTGTGCCAAATTGGAACCTGATGTTCAATAATGCTGTTTTTGACACTTCTGTGCAATAAACGTGAAGATCCTTCTTTGCTCAAGGATGTCTATGACACTTTTGACACCTCTCTGCAGAACTGCAGGCAGCCCAGATGTTCTCTGTATTAAGTGGAGCGCTGCCACAGCTGCTATTGAATGCAGGAAGATATTGGGCTTCAGGCAGAAGTAGCAAAGGGCATCTTTCCTCTTTTTAACTGAGGAGTAATTTTGGAGGGTAAAACCTTTTGATGTGAACAAAGTTAAAGTCTCAGAGGGACTTTACAGGCAAGGGGACACACGGCAGTTTCTCTGGCTCTTCTTTCAAGGGAACTCAGAGCCATTACTGAGCACCTGTTTCCACTTCTGGACGGAAAAATACTCCCTATGTATCTGTGCCAGGATAGCACTGCTGCATCTGCTGGACATCTAGTTAGAAAAGAGGCTGAATGTTAGGATTCAGGAAAAAACGGAAAGACCAACAACAGGTTTCAGTGATGGACTCAAGCCTCAGTTTCTGTGGACTCAGAAGGGGGCATGATCCAGACACTCCTCGCTTGTCTGGACTTCTCAAGACTCAGATCCAGGGATTTATCTTCACAAGTTTCCTTCCACAGCAACAATTGTTAAAGGAGCCTTGGCTACACGCTGTTGCAGGTATACAAGGAGGAAAATGTTCTAAGCTAAAAAGTAGATAGGTATTTTCTGCATCGTTTTCCTCATTTCTGCCTTTGTACTGTCCCATAACAGATACTGGTGGGACTGAGTAGTGAACTGCATACTTTTTATGCATTAGCTGCAGCCACCAACTGTGAGCGTGAGCAGGGTGAGGGGCTTCACCCCCCACACACCACTGCCACCCTTACAAATGAAACCTAGTATAAACATCAGAGCTACGTCATGTCATCTGCTCCGTTTGTAGACATACTCTCCAGCATGGGTGTCACTTTCACAGCCAGATGCCATTGGACAAAGAGTTATGATACTGATTATTATGGAGAGTAAGAAACAAAGGGCAAATCATTTTCACTGAAGAATCTGCACTGGAAAATGGTATCCATCCCTTTATGCCCTAGTGCCTCCTAGTTGGACCAGGGCCTAGTGAAACAGGGAAAGAATTGCATAGATCCATTATCCACTATGGTGCAGGAGGACAAGCTCATTAAGAATGATACCTTCATTAGGCAGCAAGAGATGCCTGTTGTCAGGCTGTGATCTATTTTTTACCTTGGATATGTCTCACATATTCTCTCTCCCACATCCCAGTTGCTCCACTACTGCAGATCACTGTTTCAGGTAATGATGGATAGATCCTGCTTTAAGAATTACAAGCTAGAGTTTCAGTAACACCACAGGAATATTTGCTAAACATTACTCAGTTTTCTCCGTGTACAAGAATGCCCTTACTTCTTCTCTCTGCATGGAAAGGGGTTGCTTGCTGAAACCCTACAGTTACTGGCAGCTCCCATTACAGATCTCATCTAACTCAGTGATTACATACACCTGAGTACACAGTAATAACAAAAACACCCCACCACACCTTCACAATATGTATTTACCTTTGCATGTATAAGAGACTCCACTTTGCAACAGAAATCAAACAGTAAAATGAAACCACAAGCACCAATTAAAAATATTATTTTAAAATGTGACTGTTTTGGACACACTGGAGGGTATAGGGAAAAGAGACGGGGCACTACTTCCTTCCATGGAGATTGTTTTTGCTTTTAAGTTTCATTTTTGGAAGGAAAAAAGGATTAGTATTTAATCTATCATTCTGCTGATAGATGGTATTTACTGAGATCTGAAAGATTCAGAAAACACTGATATCTTAGAGAGTTCTGTGTTATTTCTTAGGCTTCCAAAAGAAGCACTCAGATGTAATTGCTTAAAGTAGACTTCAAAAGCCTTGATACACCAGCAGCCGCAGCAAACGCATGGCTTTTTCTCTTTTAATTATCCCTTTCTTCTAATAGGTTCTACAAGTCTTAAACATAAATGGAGATCAGAGGGGGAGCCAGATTTTATGTTTTGCCTAAACAATTCTGAAAAGAGAGTAATAATTACAGAAGTGGCTAAAGCTTGCGTGGTGGTTTGTTTGTGTAAGTGAAGTACTTCCCCAGTGTTTCTCTTCTCCAAGTTCAATGATTAACTCCACTTAAACTCTAATTCTTGGGTGTCTGTTGACAAAAATCTCTACAACATAAAAGATTTAATAGCAGTACTTGGCTTAAAATAATTTGGCAAAATTAACCGAATATCACATCAAACACAGTTGAAAGGCAAATTTCCCAGCCAACAGAACAATTTTATCAAAGCCCAAATTCTGAGGTTCTTTTATTGTGGTAAAATCTAAATTACTGCTAGCTTACCAAAGTCTTTTGGTCAAGGTGAAAAGATTTTAGATATTGCTGTTATTTCTCCTCTTTTTCTGGGATATGGTACATATTCAATTATGGCAAGACTATGCTTCCTTGCTCAAAACTCTCAAATATACTGCTGTCCTGTTTCACAAAATTTATAGCTGTCCTGGTGAGTATAAAATTTTCATTTGGAGTTTAAGAAAATCTTCACACCTCATACTTATTTAGAAGCTCTTTGCATTATCACTGTTCTAGTTATTTAAAGCACTGCCTTCCTCCTTTATCAAGTAATACTTTCTTCTTTCTCCTTTACATTTTTAAAGATTAAAAAAATAACAAAAAAGTGACCTTTCCACTGATGTTATTCTTATAACAGATACCAAGCTGATCTGAGAGCATTACATTAGATTCTCCTACACGTTGAGCTGGAATCTAAATGTGGCTCCTTTATTTATGAAAATGGAGGCTTATTTATTTTAGAGAGATTTTTGGGGGGAGGATTTTCCTAATGAGCATGGTGAGTGCAGCTAAGAAATTTCAATTAGTTTTTAATTTTTAATTTTTAGAACATCAATTTTCAGACAATTTTTGGACATATAATTAAGCGTGAAGTTAATTATCTGTTTACAAGGACTCTTAATGCATTGCTTTCTCTGCAGAGAGGCTGTGCAGTCAGGCTGTAATCTGAGCCCAACGCCAACACCGCTGCCAGGCAGGAGGTTCCTGCACAGCCACAGCCCCACCACTCAGGCTGGGGGCAATCCAAAATGGGCCTCCATCAGAAGCAAAGCCCAGTGGGTGAGAGTTCCAGGCCCTCCCACCCAGGCTTTGCTTTCAAGTCCACAAAAGTGGCCAGAATAAACCTGTACAAATGGGGAATTCCCTCACAGATGGGGAGTTTGGGGGGTCCTTGCTTGTTACAACGCATGGAAATCCAGTTAGAAATGCATCACATAAACTGAAATATGGGGGTGTCGTAACAGCAAAAATGTGTTTTCAATCGTTTTTGAATTCTCAAAACCAGAATTATGACATGATTTCAACAGATATTTGTGAAATTCAAAGGAAATTCCCTTCAGAATTTTTAATGCTGAAATTTCAATGAGTGAAATAGTGATCTTCCCAGACCATCCTGAAGCTGGCTAAGTTCAGAGCTTCACATTTCACTTATTTACATCAAGACACTGTTCTGCCTGCTCCTGCCCACACTGAGCACAGCGCAGGCTCAAAGAACTGTGATCAAATGCTCTAATCCTGCAGATATTTACAATATATTTGACTTCCCCACGGAAGTAGCACAAAACGAAATTAAGTCAGAGGTAATGGAAATTTTAGCTTTGTTTATATGCAACAAAATTGTTCAGTTCTCCCTGAGCAGTACAGCGAGCTCTGTGCCCAGAAGTGACTCATTTTGGACTTAACTGAACGATGTCTAGAATTCTGTGGCTGAACTATCAGCAGAAGTAACAAATTCCTCAGGTAAACAGTTTTACACCCACCTGGGCACCAAGAGCATGACAATGTCCTTGCCATGGTACCTGCTGATACCCACATTGTCCATAGCAAGCCGAAACTACACCTGCTCCTTTCTCCCCATCGCTTCATTCATATTTCAAACTGGTGCACATCATCACAGTGATTACAGGCAAAAACACCACACGTGATTCCTAACCAAACTTTGTGCACGCAGCAACAAATCATTTCTTTTACTAAATGAAGTAATAGCTCTCGAGGAACACGTTTGCAGAGCAGATAAAAATACTTGCATGTTGCAGATTTCCAGGCGCATCATAAAGGACTACACAGCAGATAGAATAAATACTCTGATGAAAATACCATAGATTTAGGATAATTGAAAGAGAAGTATTTCTCAAGTATCACACATTCCTTCCTCTTAAAAAGTATCCATGCATTTTCAGAGCCTGTGCTGGCCTACATGATGCCACAACCATTATCTTGTACAGATGTGAAGAAATGGGATGATAGCATTGGTTCTGACATTATTTTCTATCTGGGCTGACCCGCTGCACTAAAGAGAATTCAATTTCTGAGTTTTGTTCTAGTATAATTCTTGTTTAATTTGATTTTTTTTTTTTTTTTTTTTTTTTTTTTTTTTTTTTTTTTTTTTTTGGTGTTAAGTTGCAAACACACAAATGAAGAGCTGGTATTTCTATAAGAGCTGGAATATTCTGCTCTTTCGTTATCATAAAATCCTGCATTCTGAACATGTCTTCAGACAGTCATATGAATTATTTGTTGGCTGTTAGGTGGATTTATGCTTTTCATCTTAGCCTGAACTTCTCTCATGAGCATTCAGATAAATTATTTTGAAGGCGTTCAAGAGCTAAGGATCCAATTGTATTATGTTAATATTACAAGATATCTATATTCATGCATCACAAATGACTGTGCTACAGTTTACTTAATATTTTGCATTATTATATAAATATGAGTCTTTATGCCAATGCTTTAGTTCCTTTTTCCCCTTGGTGTTCAAGTTTAAGATTGCACCGAAGTCCCGTGGATGCAATAATTGAGGTTAAGCATGTGCATAAGTGCTGTTTGAGATGGGCCCCTATTCCCCAATGTGCTGTTCATCTCCGGTAGATGATGGAAGATTGCTTTTCTCTTTGCTCATTAATATAAATACACTTTATCCTCTCTTTGCACTAGCTATGGTGCTGCAAAACCATTTTTATGATTATGTTATTTATAGTCATGCACATTTCAGGAATATTCCATATAACTGTATCTGGAAATACACTTGAAAATTGTATATTTCACACCTGAAATACTATTTGGGGGGAAATGAGGATTTCTAACTTTAAAGTAAATTTCACTGCATACAAGAGGGATAGATTAAGCACTGAATTTTAACACTGTATTTTATGGCTTTCTATACCTTAGCTTTGTGTTAGTACCATATATATATATATATGTTGAATATTTGTTAGAAGGCTTATGAATAAGTGATTCTCATCTACTTTGTATGGAAAATTGACTCCATTACAGGAGAGAAGTGACATCAAGCTGATTACATGAAGTCATAATCCTCCACTGAGACATCACACAATGACATTGTTAACATTAGTATGCAATATTTATAATAAATAAAAGAGGCTATTGAGGCTTTCAACCCATAAGGAGCTCTGGGTAGATGACTTCACTGTAGGAACACAGCGCAGTTATAATGAGGATAAAAGATTTATTTATACATAAATATGTTCTCATTAGTAATTCTGCACTACCATGTAATGGATACAATTGAAGGACCACTGGGGTGTTTTTTTTTGTTACTATTCATTGTTTGTACTTTGACTATGACTATTTAGTAATAAAAACAATAAGAAATCAGTTTATTGTATTGTATATTATTAATTCTCATGAATGAAAAAATATCCTATTTCTATAGGTTACAATGACACCACATCAGTCCATGTCATGAAGATCCAGCAGGCCATTAACCTGGATCCTGGTATAAACTTTTTTTTTTTTTTAAGCAGTTTTTCAACACCATGCTTTATGAAATACAGCACATACAGGAAAGATTTCTTACTGATTTGCCTTTATATTATAATTTCTCCCAAACAGCATTTTTGGTATTTTTTTCTTAGCAGCATAGTTAAAATGGGACAGAAGGCACCCAAATGACTGCCTGCAGCCTTCTCCAAGATCTCACTGATTCTCTGTTGACGTCACACAGACTATATGAAGAAAATTCAGCTCCACACTACCTCCTTTCTTCACTACCATAAGCATCTCTCTCCTCTCTGGAGATTGGGTTTACTTTTGGACTATTTCTTCACATTCACCTTTGTCAGGCAAAACAAAAGTGAGGCAATGATTCAAAATATGTGTCTATCCATCACATTTGACTACACAATCATTTTTGTTCAAAACCCACCCTCCCCATTTGGTTAGCCTAATGCATTCTGTCAAATTTATCTTTTAGTGTTTTGAAATAGGTCAGTTTGTAAAATCCTTGAAACATTCAGGGAAATTTCAATATTAACGGAATTATAGTATAAGAAAAGTGTGTATGTATATATAGAGAATATTTTCCATACAGTACAACAAGGACACGCCTCATGTCTTCTATTTAACAAAATCACCAAAAAACAAAAAAGGGAAAGCTAAAATACTGTATTTTTCTATGTTAGAAAAACGAGGTTGATCAGGTATTCATTTCTCATTTTGGGAATTACATTAACGTTTCATCTCTTTCTAAAACTGCCATTTAAGTTGATTACATGTAAGCTGTCTGGTAAGACAATCTTATTCATACTGAAAAACAAATCATTTAATTTGGAATTACTCAGCTCAGCAGCAAAAGTCCTTACTAACAATAACTGAGAGGAGATCAGAAGAATTCTACTCTACCTCCAAATATGGATAATGAAACACTTATTTTTTCCTGCTAATTTCATCTGTTCATTTTCAGCACTGAGATCTCAAACATTTTTTTAATTAAAGATATAAAGCCAGTCCCTTGACAAGCATTATTTTCTGTGCCCTTGGCAACCACGAATTGGCTCCTCTTTTCTTCAGTTCTTGTTTGCACAATATATTATTTATTTTGCTGAAAATGGGATACGTATAAAAGCTTTAATTTGAAAAGCCATTCGCCTATTTCAAAAACAAAACATTGTTTCCAGCTTCACCTGCTTAAAGGAACCAGCTGTACAAAAGGCTACCAAAAACTAACACAGCTGACCTATGCTACTTTCATTTTCTATGCCCTATCACCATACCTTTACAACATGTATGCTCTCTTTAAAGAGATAAGAAGAGTCTTAAGCTCCAGTTACTATATAATAGAACAGAAAATACCAAGACTGTATTAGTTTAATATAGTAGAAGCAACGTGCTCTCTAGGTCCTAATACACTGGGTACTTGGATCTAAATTTACTGAGTTTTCAGGAAGTTCCAACCCAAGACATCCCTTCCCAAACATCCCTGATATTTTTCCCCCCAGTCTGTGATGAGCATCTGAATGGAAAAAAGAAAGATGAGCTACATAACTTAGGTAAACGTCTTTCCATTTTAAAAGATCCATTTGTGTATATATAATCTTACATTAGTAGTATGGATTTTCAGACTACTCATCTGAGATTCAGGATACGAACTTAAGCATATTCAGTTACAAATCATTTTTAAATTTCCAAGTTTATCAGCTCTGTGATAACGGTGCACAATTCAACTGATCTTGGAAAGTATTCCTTGCAACCTCTACTGTCAATCCAGCTCTTAACTCTCTTATTCCCCAAGGATTCAGTCTATATCCCCTTAAAACCAGTGGAAGGGTTCCCACTTACTTCACTGGAACCTGGATCAACACAGATGTTACTTCAGTTATTAGAAAAATATTATTTTCTCCAATGCATACATTTATCAAGCATAAAAATAACCCACCTTTGTTTCTCTAAGGGTTTTTTCACAACAATCTAGCTGGTTGGTGCATTTGCAATCTGACAAAAACAGATATCTGTTCTTGCAGAGAGTGTATCTAAGTTTCCTCATCTATTTCAAAAAAAAGTCTCGCAAAGCTATTCAGAACTCAGTACACGTTTCTTCCTCTTCACAATTCATTTTCTTTTTTTTTTTTTGTGACAACCTAGGCAATAATTCACAGCTCACTTGGTCTCCTAAATAACCCCCTTTATATTTACATGGTAGGCATTCCCCCATTACCCAGTGGGATTCAGCTGTATTGGCAGGCAGTCATTAACCATTCTTAAGACTTTGCAGGTTTAACATATCCTTCTCTAGTTAGTGTCTTTGAAAACATCTTGTATGGTTACCATCTCACAAATATATAGCAAATCTTGACAATTTAACAATAACATAAACTGTGTCATTTTGTAATTCTGAAGTGTTCCTTCTTTGGGTCCCATCCAGACTCCTACATAAAGCCTTTAAAGCTCAGAAGCATTTCACCCAATGGAGGATTGTTATGTTTCTTTTTTTTCTACTAGAAATTAAGTAATGTATTTGAGCTTCTTTGCTACAATTTTTTAAGTGTAGATCTGCTTCGCCTTATGTATTGCAGTTATTTTAACCCAGCATCACTGAGAATTCTGGGGGAAAAGAAAATGATGCAAAATTCGACTCTTTGTTGATGTATGGAGAAAAGACCTTTTAGGAAACTGGCATAAAGATCAGTCTTGTGAGAAAGAAGCCTAGACTAACTCTCACAGAAGCGAAACTTTCACTAGAATGTCATCTTTTACTAGAAAGCACAAAAGAAGAGCCAAACATCCAGGACTCATGGACTTGCTCTGACTGAGGAAACTCTCCCAGCTGACTTCCTCTACTGCCTACAAAATGCTCTGCAGCTTTCCTTTGTGCTGAGCTCTCTAGTACAAATCTCTTATAGGGCACATACTCCTACCTAACAAATGGACCAAAGAATAGCAACACAAATTAGAACTCTTTAGTAAATGCCAAGTTATATTATGGAGGCTGGTAGGAATATAGAAGAAAAAAGATTGATATTTACATTACTGATGTTTGGCACTGGTAATTCTACTTGTTTTTAAGAGATCTCCAAAAGAAGCTGGGGTCACAATCTGTTGATCCCACCTAGAACAGTTTGTATTTTGTAAGAATTGACACAAATGCTCAAAAACTGAGCTTACTGGATAGATAAATATTTCAAATTAATACACTAAGAGTGCTCATAACAGCAAAAAAATCTTGAGGGAAGTGATTTTGTTTTGAAGGGTAAAAAAAGAATGCAATCCTTTTTAAAATTGAATTCTTTTCTTTACAGTATTATCACAAAGTTTAATTAGAGTATGTTTCTTCGATTTGAACCTGAGCCTTCATTATATGTGGGTGTGTATCATATCTCAGGGATGCTCCGAAAATAATGTCTCCTACTCTATTACGTTGGCCGATGATGTCAGAGGCTGATGGTGGTGGGATAGCAGTAGAGGGTAAACCTTCCCATCAACATTTCATTACATTCTGTTGCCATGTGACAGATGGCAGTGGAAGGACAGTCTGATAGAACAGCATTTGACATTGAAGTGCAGATGAAGCAAAGGTGAGGAATTGAATTCCTCCAGGTGGAAAAAATGGCACCCACCGACATTCATTGATGTTTGCTGAATATATCTGGACACCAAACAGTGGATGTGAGCACAATGAGCAAGTGAGTGATGCTTTTCAGCAGCGGTGACAGCAACGTGAAAGACAAGCAACATTCCAGACTGCAGTCTTTTACAAGTGCAGCAGATAGGTTCTTACCCACCACTAGCAAAAATGCATAACTAATAGTGGTGAATGTGTTGAAAAAAAGTGTTTTGTATCTGAAAATTTGCTCTATCAAATAGTGTTATTGTGCTCTTTGTATCTGTTGTAGTTTCCATGGAAATAAATAAGAGGCATTACTTTCAGAGTAACTTCTGTACAATGTTAGTGGGTAAGTCTAGATTTAAGCGATAAATTCCAGGTGGTTCTTAAGAGTCATTTACACTGGTAACTGGATAAGGAAAGTATGTGATATTAAGTTAATAAGCGAAGTTATTGCTTGCTTTAGCACTTGAGCATATACTTTCCATACATCCCATACAAGTTCAAGTAACATTCAAATGCCACTAAACAAATTACCATAGCAGTTGTAATGAAAAGAAAGGACCCTGAAACACACAAACTGTTCAGGGTTTTCATTAATTAAAGCAAACAATTCTTAGTTACACCTGATGACATCCCATACCTTCTGAAGTCTTCTCTTTCACCTTTAACAGATCTGCCAGGGGCCATAGCCCTGTATCATTTGAAATGCTTTGATAACAATGTACTTTTATACTGATTATTTCTTTTAAGTTCAAGCTAATAACAGTAATATCCTATTAGAAGAAGTCCTGGATGCAGAACAGTATTTTAGGATACTAATTGCTCATGCTCCTAGCCATCCATGAAACATATGCTGAAAACACAGAAGTTTTCAGAAATGCCTCTCTAAGTCATAAATCTTTTACAGGTACAATTATGTGAGAGCACCAATGGGAAAAACACATTCAACATCTGGAGTCATACGAGTTTACTGAAGTAAAATTACAAAATTAAATTTAGATGAACTTAATTAAAAAAGAGGATCCACTTTAATATGGACATTTATCAAGTTCTCATTGAAAACCTTTTTTGCCTCAAGAAAATATAATAAAGTATGAATACAAAACCATATGAAGGCTGAAATGAAGTGTGAAGGGATGGTCAAAAAAAGAAATGCAGTCAGGAGTTTTCTCTTTTTTCCTCATTTTAATACACTCAGGCACACAGATGCTTTCCCTTTACCTGTATAATATGCATATAATATATAGTACAATGTATTATACTGAATTATTTTTTGACTTCAAAAGTGAACTGGTCAACTGTATGCCCTGAAGATCACTAATCCTCTCAAGACACCTGTTGCACATTTACCGAAAACATGGGCATGCAACTTTTTCCTCTCTCCTATTATGTACTTATAAACATACAGATGGTCAACCTTTTCTCCTAGATTCTAACAAACTTTAGCTAAAGACTATTATACTTTTTAGTGCTTAAATACATGTTACTTAAGTTGCTACTGCTACAGTGAACAGGAGTTCTGTCACAGGGCTTGGCTTTTGATGACCTGTAGTGGATTTTCATTTGCCTCAGCTAAGACACACATTTTAGCTTTTGTTTATTAGGTCACTAGTGTCTTCTGTTTTCAGGTGAAAAAGATCTAGTGGTTCATCTCTAGTCACTTCTAGCTGCCCTGTCATGAACTCTAGCAGAGCCACAATGACTTTCAAGTGCATACAGAATTTAGTAGTGTCAAAAAATAATCTGAAAAATTAGAATGGTGCTACAAGGATCATATTATTTCCTCACAAAACTGTCTTGGTAATATGTTGTTCTTCACCTTGGCTGTGTGATCAAGTAACGTGATATAAACGTTGTATTCTTTTACTTCTGATAAGGAGCAGTAGGCTCTGAGGAAGATACTATCCTTTATTAGGGACACATTCCAACATTATAAAAGTTACCCAGCAATAATGAAATGTAATCTGTCTTGATGATTCATGATAACACATTACTATGCTCATTTTCATATGAAAAGAGTAAGATTGGACAGGGCTGCTATTGTTGAATACATCTTCAAACTGAAGTAGAGATTTTATTGAGCTATTTGGTTAATGACACTAAATTACTTGAGGAATGATGAATAAATGTTTTGTTTCCACATTAGAAGAATCCTAAATTTTGAGAGGCAATCTATTAAAAAATATTTATTCTTCCATAGCCTAGAATGGGCAGAACTTGGAAGTGGTGGTACTTGTGTCTTCAAAGTGAACTAAAACCAGCTGGCCTAGGTGAAGTCAAAGGTCTGTCCACAGCCTGCCTCTAACACCACACGAGAGTTGATGCTAAGGGGAAGAGTTTGCATGCATTGATATGTCTCCTTACCTCCTACTTCTCCAAGTCCAAAAATGAGTAATGCAACATGTGGCATAATGGTGAGAATAATTCTCATGAAAAAAGCATGAAGGATAATACTATAATCTAAAAATTAGATCTTTCCTGCCTGAAAAATCAAACACGTACAAAGTGTATATTTCCTGTAAAAGAACTACTCTGCAGTACCCAACTACAGTTTCCTATACAGTATCTTCCAAACCAAAACAAAAGTAGTGTGGGACTCTACTATAACCTCCTCCTTTTCTCTTTTACTACAGCTGTAAGTTTCCCTCTACAGCAGGAAATTCTGAGCATCAAAGTGCAACATTACATTCCTTTGCAAAATCTCCACAGCAGCACAAGGTATGGGAGCAGCATCTGAGAATGTGACTCCAGGTTTGAACAGACTAGTTACAATGAAGACAGCATCAGAGGTGAAAATAATTTGTAATTTCACAACTTGTTTTCTCAGTTTTCAGCAAGAAGCAGCCACTGAACTTCCTTTTAGTGCATTTTACTTTCTCTTTTGAGCCTGTCCACCATCCTTGTGTAAATGGTTACATACTTCAAAACGTACAATATCAAACCTTTTGAGAGCAGTTACTTTAGTAGAGAGGACAAAAAGAAGTGACCTTTCTGATTTCACTCTGATGAAAATTGCTCAGATCTCGTGTCCTGAGCTCAACCTCTTGCAGATCAATGCATGTTCTCATATCTCTGTATTGATCAAGGAGAAATACTTCATTTTTTTTCCCCACACACATTCAGTTTTAGTGCAACATGAAAGAAAACAGCAATATTCTAATGTGTTTTAGTATGGCTTTAGATCTTACCAGTGAGACTGGATGTGAAGATCCTTAAATTGCTGGCATCAGTAACCCTGTAGAGACTGGCATGAATTCAAATGGGTGATCCTGCCAAAAATCAGAGGAAAATATTCATTAGACAGATGATTATTTTTAATCACACCTTCCCAGTACCCATGGAAGATTTGCTTTATAAATGCTTACTGGAGCCTTAATGGTAAGGCCACTAAAATAGATCTGAATGCAACAACCTAAGCATACTGAATCTTCAAATGACTGTGAATCTGAACAGTGGTTCCCATGTGGTACTTTCTATACAAAATCTGTCCTTTCATGAAGGCAAGCCAAATTTTATCAGGAGAAGTAACAGTGCATGATCCATTTAATAAACTATGTTAGAAAGATGGCTCACAAAAAAAAAAAAAAAAAAAAAAAAAAGAAAATCAAAAAACAAAAATACACACTATTGGCCAACCCCAAAGTAATGAAGCATACACTCAAACACAGTTGATTTTTATTCCAGATCAAAGATGTTTTGAAGTTCAAATAGATTTGCCTCCAAATAGTTTCAGTACAGGATTATCCCTCTTAACATCTAAAAAATAACATTCAGGGTTGGCATTTAACACCTTATTTGTACTGCAGCACTTCAGGGACAAGCAAACTTGTAATTTCTACCATATGTGAAACGCTTCTTTTATAACAGTTATTGAAGTTCCTATACAAAAAACACGACTGAGAAAAACTCCAGCAGAAGGAGTACCTTACTAAATACACATATAAGAATTACTTTTTCCCACAATAAATTCTTATTTTTAATTCATGCACAGTATTTTGTAAACATAATTACATATAAGAGTGTTTCCTTGAGGTTCATATTGTTATTTGCCAATTTATTCAAATTACTCATATTTACTAGAACATGAAAACTTTTGAATGAAAGCAAAGTAGAAATGGACTTGATGACATGAAATATGTAGATAGACGGATCACATCAGTTTTATCACCTAGTAGCACTGAAACCCAGGTTGCCTCCATTTAGTAACAGAAGATCTAAAAACCATTAAAACCTGTGGAACAAATTCAGAGCAAGACAGAACTGTAAGTTAACCGAGTTAACATCAAGCTCTAGAACAGCACAGACCATCCCCTATCTCTTCTTTCCTCTTCTATTCAAGCTTCCAATGAATATACTGCCATTTTCACTTTATAACAACAAATTCCTTCTAGTGAGATTTTCAAAGCCATGTAAGAGAACTGGGTGTCTAATTCCCTCAGGCAGTTTTGAAAAGTGCAAGATTAATATCTTATATAGCTCCTTATACATCAAACCATTTCCCAGCGCACTTCACATTAATCTTTAATCTAGACACTTTAATCTTCAAATCTTCATACAATAATCTTCAATGAAAGGTACTTTCTGGGAGTTTACAGTGTATTTAACACAATTTAAAAACTACTAGTGCATTGCCCTAGCTTTTAATACCCAGAAAATGTTTTATAAATTAGATCAACTACAACCTAGCCAAGGTTTCTGCATTTTTAATATCTTTGGAGGGAGATTACAACAAATGGGTGCTGGAGGGAATAACTTAGCTGCTTAAGCATCAGTTTGCAATACTGTAAATCACTCCAGAATTTTAGCCGTAGATACCAGAGTTTATTCAATGCTTCACATTTTCCGAGGTAAGGACCAGTATCTCTGCATACTCTACTGGGGAAAACAACACATCTTACAGCGTATACTACTCTGCTTTGGCAGCTCTCTGTGTGCACATCTGGCCACAGACATAGTTTCCATATCTGTGTTTTTTTGCCAAAAATATTAACTGCTGGAATAGTGTGCCAGGCCCTTTCTGCAGGGATATAGCCATGACTTCAACTCCTCCTGGCCTTTACTGTTCCCTTCTGTGCTGTTTACTTTACCACAGCACCTCTGAGTCCTACTTTTGGACCACGACTTCACAGTATGAATCCTATCCAAAGCAGAGTGGAAAAAACCTCTAAGAATTTATAAAAGAAATTCAGGACAGAATGCAATAGGTAGGAGGAAAAAAATACAATAATAATAGTCATTATGACAGGTAATAATTTTTTTCTAAGTAGAGTGGTGAAGGCACAGTTTGAGAAGAAATTTGAAGAATCAGTTTTGCAGACATTCTTAAGAGTTTTGACAGAAGAAAGCAGGAAGGTGCTGGCTTGAAAGTGAGAGCTGAGGTAGAAACGGACACCATGAATCAAGCTGAGGCTGTGGCTTCTGCTTTCATACTGACAAAGTGATGACAGACCAGAAAAAGAAAAATCAGCTGTGTAAAATGGGAAAGGGAAGTCAGATATCACCTGAATGCTCCAGTCAGAAAGTAATACGGCCAAAAAAGAAGTCAGGAGAGCCACCTTTCTTAGACCATTATTTGAGCGTGGTAAGATTACATTTCTTGATATCTAAGAAAGGAAATTCACAGTGGGAGAAATCTAACAGCCAACAGATGGCCAGGAAACACCACCTAACAGGCTTTAGATGCCAGCTGGATTTGAAGTGAAAAAGAAGTTTCAGTTGAAGACAATGCTCAGATAATGAATGTAGGTGATAGATGGTAAGCTTTTTACAGACATTTATAGACATTATGAAATAGAGTAACTGAGAGGGCTCCTGCAGAAAGAGTGAGGACCAATGTTTTAGTGATGTTCATTTTAAATATCACTTTGGTGTTTGCATAGAAAGAGACTTGGATGTTAATTTGAGTAGTGGCAGACAAAGTACAGAGGTTCATGTGTTTTCTAATTAACCTTATAAACACAACAGCTGAACTTGTGCTTACAAGTGTGACTCAGGGATACACTTGAAGGGAAGTCAAAAGCTCACTCTCCTATCAGCTCCTGAACCTGCAGCTTATGGAGAAATGATAATGCAAATTCAAAGGGCACACAAAGGAAAGGACAGAGACCAGGTAGCCATCAGAAGATTACTGAAGCTGAGACATCTAATAGGTTCAGGTGCCCAAAGGTGCAGCACTGATTCTCTGCAGACTGGAGAAAGTTATTAGAGAGTTGTTTGAGCAGTCTGTCTACTACAAAGAGAGGGAATTAGAGGACAGTGACTGTAAAGTGTGGTCCATGAATTAAATGATGAGAACTTATTAGAAGAGCAAGCAGGGTAAAGATCAAGACATTTTGAAGTGAAAGATCAATGCAAGTAGAATTGTGAACAAAAAAAGTAAGAAAAGTGAGGAAAGAAAGGGATCAGACGGGGTCATTTCATAAAGTGGATGAACAGAGGAAGAAAGCAGATGCAGAACATCATTTGTGGCAGCCTTGAGGTCTGTTTCAGGACAGGATCAGTGAATGGATGAGTTACCAAGATGAGGATTATACATTCATCAGTTTTCACTGTGAAAAAATTGTCAAGGCATGTCAGATAAAAATTCTGGTAGGAAAAGAGGGTTTGAGGATTGAATCCAAAGAGGAGGTTAGGACTGTGGGTGCAGATTTCAATTACATAGCTATATGCATTTGGCAGAATTTAGAAGAGAAGGGTGACGGCAGTGGAGGAAGTCAACTTGGTCACAAGACTTCTTGAAATGCTCTGTTACACAAGACAAGCATAGAAAGTATCTGCAAGAACTGTGGTGATGATGACTTCAAGAGATTCATGAAGAAGCCAAGTGCTGAAATTAATCTGTTCAAGAACATCGCTTACTTCAGTGTGGGGAGACAAAGAGGGAAAAGACAATGAAGAAGTTGCTGAACTTTTTCAACCCTTGCTAGACCCAGTCATGAGTGAATCTATTTTGAACTCATGGTGCCTGTCACTGATGGAAACAACTTGACGTATGGATGAGTTGAATTTACTATGGAGCTGCAGCACTTCAAAAATCATTTCAAATCCATAAAAGGTCTTTGAATACCTTGCTTACATTCAGCCTCCTGACCTGGCTCAAGATACAGGCATATTTATCCCAGTAGGGTTTTAATCTTAAAACAAACAAAAAAAACCAACCCAAACAATAACCAAACAGACAAGAAATCACAGCCAAAACAAACCTCCTATGATTTGTGCTTTGAAGAAAAACATGAAATACTTCACATTCACAGCCCATAACTGTGAAGTCCTGAATATTAGACAATTTAAGCTGAAATCTCTATTTTCTTCATTCAGTGGATTCAAGGATCTGGTCCATCAAGAAAGATGAATGTTAGCCATCTTAGCATGTTTCTATAATGCAGAAGGATTTCGGCACACATTTTGAGTAGAGGTAGCTTAAGATCTCCCCAAACATTGGTAGACAAATAGCTAGTACAGAAAGCTGGTGTTATGATTTATATCAAGCAACTTTTTAGTCCCGGAAAGCAAGGAAGAGCTTAAGGAAAATATAAGCACTTAAGTTCAAGAAAGCTTAGTGAAAGTGAACTATTGTAAGACATTAAGAATTTTTTCGGATTTTTTTTGGATGAAGATATTTTCTTATCAATGACTAGGACAAAAATTTAACTATTTTTGCAGAGTCAGGAATTGAGACTAAAGGAGAATGTGAAAAAAAGTAAAAAAAAAATCTAAATTAAGAGGCTTTAAGAATGATGATCTCAATCTTAAGTGACATCCAAATGTGCATTCAGGTGGAAACATTCAGCCCAGAGGACTGAGTAGATGGATCCCTAAAGACGCAATTTATATTGCAAATCAATAGGGTCTGTGATGGCACCAATGACTTCAGCTGCTTAAGTTATACATCACAGAAGATGGCTTCAAGCACAACAAAGAGAAATGCTTTAACAAGAGAAACATCAATCTTGACCAAACACTGATTTTCAAGAAGTCGAGATGAGAAAGAGTAACGAATGGTTGAATTGATAATGTCCTAGAATTTGATAATAACCCAATGCTTAATTTTACATCTTAATGTAGTCAACTTGCTTTAATGAGTTACCATAAATTACTCATTAATTTATATATCCGTTAGACTGGTCTGTGTGAAATACTTGTGTGTAGTAGCAGAAGAAATCCAGTGGGGCCAAATATAACCTTTCTAGCTATTTTTGCTCACTTTCACAAATGTATTCTTAATCCATTTCCATGTAAATGCATTGATTTTAACAGAATATTTCAAAAAAAAATAATTTGTATTTATTTAGATGTATTCACATATGTGAAGAAATTGCTTCTGCCTATCTTATCTACCTCGAATAAAAGTTGATGTCCATGTTTTACTGAGAATGAATGCAGTTCAGTACAGAAACACCTGCTAGTACACCTAGCCATGGTATAAAACACTGGAAAATTTCCCCTGGTGTTATTTCCTAGAAATAATGGAAATCCAATATTGAATTGGTTATGTAACTCACATATCACGAGGCTTCAGTACAGCAGAGAAAAGCTGCATTTTAAAATTTTATGGGGGGAGGGGAGGAGGTGTGAGGAGATGTGAGTTATGCTTAACACTGCACTGCTCTTAACGCTGTGAAATACGTGAAAGCAAGGTTAATTGAAAACCTGAAGTAATATAAAAATAAGTTCAGCTTTTAATAGGAATACATATGGTGTATAAAGCTCCATTGAGCCCAGGTGGATAAGTGAACATTTTCAGTGCACATTAGTTGAAGAAATGAAGAAGTAGAAGCAGATAATAGGTATTACTAAACTGGAATATTCTGAAGGCCTGGAACAGAGAAAATCACCAGCACAGAAACACTTTATAGATTACCCATTCTTCCCACCCCAGAGAACAGTAAGCCCCTCTTCTTTTGTCAAAGCTTCTTGTTGGCTACGGTTAACATTCCCTCTAGGCCAGAAGGGGAGGCTTTTGGAGTCAGAGATGAGACAAGAACACCTGGACTCCATTGTGCAGTCACCTCACCGGAGAGCCAGAGGACTTCATGAGGCAGCTCCTCTCTGCCTCAGCACCCTGCACCCAGCGCAGCTGCAAAGGTGCACAGTCAGCCTCTGCCCTCTAGGAATGCTCTTTCTGTGCTTTTATCAGGCTGCAGTGGTGAAATGCTCAGGCTGCCTGCTAAGTACGAAGCAGCTAATAGCCCAGGTCAGGTACAGATGAGCCATTTTGTAACTGTATTCTTTTTCACTTCAGTATTAGCAGTCTCTTCCACAACATACCCATCCCCAGTTCCCCAGCAATTAGTCCTTTCCAACATGATGCAGCCTCTTTAGCTATATTCGCTACCTATCTGCTATTTCCAAAAGATGCTACGTTCAGAGCTCCTGACTAACGAGTACATGGCTTAATGTGACACACAGGCCAGTCAGGCAGGATCCTGGAGGAACACCAAAATACTAAGGCAGGAAAAACCCTTATGAAAGATAACTCCTGAAAGATTTTGTGTGACACCAAAAATCAGTGACCCATACTTTAAAGAGATGGATCCTACAAGCTCAGGAAAGCACCTAGAGAGTTAACAGCAAAGAACAATGTGATTACAAAAAGCATGAAAAACAGCAATAATGACACATAACACTTTTATTAACAGCCATTATTGCTTATGTTGAAAGAGATACACTATAATTTATCGTTTAAAATCATAATTAATTGAACAGCTTTTATTTTATCACCTCTGTATCAAAATATCCTTAATGTTTTATAGCAATATTATCCTTTCCTACCTTTGAGCCTAATAGGCAATAACTTTTTTCCACCCTGCTGTAAGCACAAGAATATGCTAAGGTTTGAATGTTTGGAAGGATGTATATAAAAAACAACGCTTGCATTTCATTAGCTGCATCACAGCCAACTTAACTGCATGCCTAGAATGTACTTATTTATATGCAACTGTATGTGTGATGGTTTCGAAAATTCTGGTTTAAGGTAATGGGTTTGTTGTACTTTGATTTTTCTTGCAACTGATTTACAAAGGACTACCATAAACCTTTGATTTCATTGTTAATAACAGTAAGTTATTCAGCTAACAGGATCTGAAATATTTATGCAGGCAAGGATTCAGCATCTTCCAAGTCCCATTTTGTGAGCCTGAACACCTCTGCATTAAAATCGTATCTTCCTCTTTCCAAGAGGGTTGGCTCACATAACTAAATGATAATAACATTCAAATTATAACTCAGAAGTTGTTAGGTTAAGAGAGAAAGAAACACCTACAATCAAAGCAAAGCATTAAGACTTAGTTTCACCTAATGATAGGCTACAAAAGGATGTAGCATACTACAAAACTTAGCGAAAGAGACCTAAACTCTACAGACTTGAAGCAGTCTTTTCTCTTTGCAAGATGTAAGCCTGAAACAATGAAGTCAACAGAGTATTGGCTCTAGCACCAATATGCCTGTATCTCAAGTCTCTCCTACAGAAACTGTCCCTCAGCTATGACATAGCAGCTCCGTGCTGTAGGCCCAATTCTTCCTCCAAATCTATCTTTCCAAACCTGGAATTCTTCCTCCAAATCTATCTTTCCAAACCTGGCTCTAGACAGAGAATTGCTTTTTTTGGTACAGAGAAATATTGATGTCAATAGGTATTTAGGGCATTGCTCTCATTCTTAATAAAGTTAAAACTCTACATTACACCTTGAAAGCAAGGTATGTCAAATGCTTATTTTTGCTCTGTATACTCAGTTATTTCAAAGGCATTTTTATGTACTCCCCCCATTTCAGAAGATCCCCTTTGAAAATTCATTTGGATGAATGCTGCCCTTTTCTGTGGAGATTTGGCTAAACGTTTTTTGTTAAAGCAATTTTGTTGAGCATGGTAATGCAATCAGTATCCCAGGAGGCTCATCCTTCACAAGATTCCTGCCTGCACTTCTACCTGCAAAGTTATATTATGGCCGTCTTCACAGATAACAAAGTACTGGAACTGGAATGCACAAAGCAGCACAATAATCCGTCAGAAGCTCTCTTAAAAAAATTTTCAATATAAATATTCACTGCAGCCACCATGCTATGACAGCGCTTCATTTCAAGACCCAGTGGGCACAAACTGTATTGCTCATTCACTTAAAACAAATAGTTAGGAGATTCCATGAGCAATTTCTACTTCCTGGACACAGCAAAGAGCACTACCATTTTGCAGAGGAAAGGTGAAACAGTGATCAAGCTGTGAAATGAATAAATGTAAAGTGTATGAAGTGATTTGCTATTTATCCATCCTGCAGCCAGCTAGCAACAATGTCTTTTGCTGAGGCAGTGATTAGTGTGTGTAGCTGACTTGCAATACCCACCACTTTCACGCAACGGTTTGCACATTAAGTTAAAGGCTGAACATGCAGAACAATGCATTTGTTCCTCCTGATACCAGTACGGGTTTTTCAAAGATCTCTTTCTTTAAAAAGTAACTGAAGTGATGTGCTGCATATACAGTTAAGTTGTAAATGAAAGTAATTATCAGCAAAATCATTTGGGACCAATTTGCGTATATACATGACACTAACAAAGCAGCAAGAATCTCAGTAAATGGACTGCTAAAATGGACTTGTAAACAGTTCTTTCAGCTTTTTCATATCCGTCAAGTAATTTGGATATTAGACATTTATTTTACTATCTTGGCAGTCAAATCTTTTCTGCAGCTCTCACATGAAACTCTTTTTACAGCTCTGCCCCTTACTTAGGAGATAACTTAAAGATAACTGACAGGCTTTAGAGAAACTGGTAAATGGGAAGTCTGTAGAGTCCCATCACATCATTTCAGGCTTTGGGGATGGTTGTCACCATACTTAGCAACCCCCACATCTGACAGCTATCTTCAGAACATCATTAAAGGCATCATCTCTTAAATTAGCTTTCTAAATAAGAGACTGAAAAAGCAACAGATTGCTGCAGGAAAGGCGGGAGGACAACAGTCAAATACCACCGTCATGTAGCAGCAGGTAAATCCCCTGAAAATAAAGTTTTAACAGTAGTTATATTGTATCTTCACATGCATAGTTTTAAGGCTCTTTTTCTCTGCATGCAAATACAAAGATACACAGACGCTGCCAGATACACTCACAGCAGGTTTCAAGGAAGAGCCAAGAGAAACCACCTGAGGAAGACACCCACTGGAAGAGTCCAGAACATCTCATTTGGTAATTTTCTCCCCACAGCCATTCCTTGACTCCTTATCATTTTTGTTTCAGTTTTTCTCCTGAAAGCCTGTGAACTATGTGCCAGGTAAATTCAGCACACAGTTACATCTCGGCCCTATTCTATACTTCTTACTTGAAGCTTCTAAAAATAAAGGACCAAAACTGACTTACATCAGGTCAACCAG
Source organism: Tragopan temminckii (assembly GCA_028571105.1). Taxonomy (NCBI): domain Eukaryota; kingdom Metazoa; phylum Chordata; class Aves; order Galliformes; family Phasianidae; genus Tragopan; species Tragopan temminckii. The sequence goes on along the minus strand of JAOWBP010004028.1, from coordinate 7,133,901 downwards.
TCATTCTGATCATACCAGTAATAAGACATTACACTGATATCATTAATAACATTTTCAGTCCTTTAAATCTTTATTCATGGCAGGGCAACCAAATGTAATTTTTAGCTCACCAGTTTCCAGCACGTATGTACACTGTTGTGGTTTCAGTAATAGAGAAAGCTATTTACTTATGCAAATCTTGAGATTTGCAACACAAAGAAACAGATGCATGTGACATTTGTCAGGCAGTGAAAATGAAGTGTCACAAGCTGGCCTGGGAAACAAAACTTGGGGTTGGAATAAAAAGAAAATCCTGAAGTACAAGCCTGGTCATCATCTTACAGATTGAAAACTATTTCAGTACTGTTCCACAGCTGTAGTTGTTAGGGTATCACGACTAACTGCTCAACATCATTCCCTAAAAAGTTCTGTAGTAACTCCCAACACCGTGTACTAAAATCCACATGGAAATGAAAGGGGGAAAGAAGAAACCGACTGCTACACAACAAAGAAAATGCATGTTTAAAAAAATTAAAAATTACCAACCAGTTGTGTTTCGGAAGTAGACAAATGGTGAAAGAGCAGCAGACTGTGTATGTTACGGGTGTTCTAATTACGTATATGTATTTCATCAGGGATTCCATCAACTGTTCCTCCTGTGAAGAATATTCTCTTCTGTTCTGTGAAATTACAATGAATGACTAAGGGGCTGTGAGAAGCCAAGTGATTTGTAAAAGCCTGGAACCACCCATACTTTATCAGCTAGAATTTTATCACCAATTTTGAGTTTCTGAGATTTTTCAGGTTATTTGTGACAAAATCTGTCAAGGGCTTTGGTGCCCGCATTCAAAATGCAAAGTCTGAAAATCCTTTTCACTGGTCAGTACACTTGGAGAGTGCCTAAACTTCAGAGGTCTCAAAATTCCCATTGCCTACAGTTTGATAGCTGCAAACACCCAGTTGATTCTTATCTTAGGAGGGCCAAGGGGTTTATGGCATTGACCCATTTCTCCTTGTATTCTGAAGAGTGGGAAAAATTCCCTATGCCGTGCTCACGTCCAGGGGTAAACTTTTCTGAAAACACTTTACTTCAATATGTCACAAGATAAATACATTTTCAAACAATTACAGAATTAAGAGCTTTGGTGCAGGGGACATAAGGCTTAAGCTGTGTTTAAACATCTACCTTTTGCTGTTTTTAAGAAAATGAAAGTTAGGCTATATGAAAAAAAACTTTTATTTGTGTGAGATCAGTGGAGATACGCTTTTGGCTTTTAAAATTGAAATAATCCAAAGCTATACACATTGAGGATTGTCTTTAAAGCCTTCTTTGAGACACACAGGTGTGGATGAAACGAGGAGCCAGGTGTGCAGCTATGGAGTAATGCTAACAGCTGGTGACAAGAGAAGCAGCAGGATCTAAGTGTGCGTGGGGTGAGGAGAGGAAGAGGAGTAAGGGAAAGCAATGTTTAAGCATTAGTTACCTTTGTATTCTTGATTTTATAATTAAGATGTACTTTCACTGTCTAAAAGTGCTTTTAAGAGAACAAAACTAAAGAAAAAAACATAAACACGCCATATAAAAATGAATATTCTTGGTTTAGATGCACTGTTCCCTCATGAAAGTTAATTATAATTAGTCAACATAAATGATAATCAGTCCTGGCAAAGTCTATTCTATGGGAGTCTGAGGCAAGGGCTGGCAAACAGTACAGCATTTAAAGAAATAGTTACTTCTCTAAGAGGAGGAATCCACTGTTAAGCCATAGCTCATCAAGAAATGCAAAAAATGAACCAGAAAAATGCTTTGAGAGCAGGAGAGAATGTCTTAGGCCTCAAGTGTTCTAAGAGCTCTACCTGTCATGCTTTTACAAAAGAAAAATAAAAAGTGACCAGAACTGAGGAGAGAGTATATGTTACAAAGAGGTTCTTTAATATCATGGAAAACGGGAAGCCAGAAGCTGAAAAAAGACAAATTGAAGAACACAGCTCCTTTTTTCTTACTCATTAGAGACTGTGAAGAGGACTGATGCATTCACTAGCAAATTGGACTGGGTATGGCTCAGTAATATGTTTTACTTAAGGAAACCTATTAAAACCCATGCTGCTGTAACCAAGTGGAATTCAGGGATTTATGATATACAAGGAGATAGATAACTAGACCTATTTTGAATTAAATCCTCTACCTCTAATGAAACTTGTACAAGCTGTAGGCTGTGGGTAATCTGGCTATCAGGATTCACTACCTGTGCAAACCTCTCAGTGTTGGAAATGATTTTGCCTATTACATTTTCTGTGCACGTTAAAAAAGAAAACAACAAAAAACTATGTAAGGAATGTTTCCCAAATGACATATCAAGCACTTGTTTTAGGGGGCATCAGCTCTTACTCGGGTTTTGACCATTAATATATATGATTCCATTATCTTTTCTTGTTAAGTAGTCCTAGAAGCTTTTTGCTATCGCAAATAATACATGGCAGATGGGACAACCCTATCAGGTCCTTTTGGGAGAAGAGAAGCTCTTTCAGATATTTCCTGATTAGTTTAAGTATCCTTTGAGAGACATTAGTAATCTAATTCCACCTTTTAAATAGGAGAACAGGAAAAGACTAGCATTACTGAAATGAAAGGTGTTCTAACCTCTATTACCTTCTTATGCCATCTCTCTTACTTCTTCACTTCTTTTTCTGTAAATTAACCTTATTTTAAAAGAACAACATAATCAAATGATTTTTTTTTTGCCTGTTGACATAAGTTTTGCTGAAGTATTTAAATATACACTTAATGAATTTGTTTATACGACTCAAAGTCCTACACTACAAATTTTAATCAAGTTTGTTTATCTATCAAGAACACACAAATCAAGAAATTCAAGATGTTACCATGAATGGTAAAATTAAGTATTTCTGTAGGCTTTCTCTCTAATCCTTACATTTTCCATGCAAACCAACAGGAAGCACATGCCGAATAGGCACTCCCCCTTCACACAGATGGAATGACCATGTATATCCATAACACAGAAACACTACCAATGATGTGAAATTGGAACCTAATTGGGGAGATCTGCTCATCTAACTGTCGCATGCCTGGAGAGATTTTACAAGCCTCTAGTAAGTGATAAACAATACCGTCATAGTTATACTCTTCCAAACATTTATTAAATATGGGATTACGTTATTGAGTCATCAGGAACTTCAATTTCATCTACATAGCAATACTTTTAACTACTTTTTAAATGTAATAGCTGTAACAGTAGTTGGCTGTTTTCATCCCCCAGTTTCTAACTGATTTGTTTCCCTCTTGCTATATAGCCTGAAAATCAAAGTACTTTGGCATAATCTGCAAAGCTGTTACTCCTCCAGGGTTAAGTTCAGCTCTGTGAAGAGAGGCCTCAAATTTCACCTGGGTGTTGCACAAGGGTGAATTTCTCAGCTTCTGCAGCTGGATGTTACAGTGAAGTGTGACCAATTAACCCAACTGGACCAAGAAGGGGAAAGTGCTGGCGGAAGCCATTAGTGTGTATTGCAACCTCCCTCAGCACCAATTCACAGAGAAGATATGTTGCTAGTGCACATAAATGTCGCTCTTCAAGTGCAACAGCTTTTGCTTTTATCTATGGGAGTCCCTGAATCCTGAGCCAGCTCTGCTGTTCAACACTTGTCTGATGGTATAGCTCCCAAGCTCTCAGTTCTGATCTCCAACAGAGCAGACCTAGATCCAAAACCAACACCTGCCCCCATGGGCAGTAGCAACAGAACAGACTTTCTCTTTTATGCACAGAGAAGCTGCACTGGGCAGGCAGCAGCTCTCTCTGCAATCCCTCACCCCCAAATCAGTCATCAGCATAAGCAGTCATCAGCATAAGTTTTTTGCCATCATACTCATTCCCACTTGTACTGCTTCAAAGCTGTAATAGCTAAGCACTATTCGTACCATCCGCAGAAAACATGGACATATTTTGATGCAAATTCTGAATGTTTTGGAGATCAACCTTCAAGAGCTGGTGGAAGGCTGAGCTGGCAGCCACTCTCACTCCTCTGCTCAGCAGGGCAGGAGAGGGTATATGAGCTCATGGGGAGAGGGAGATCACACAAGAGATACGAGCACAAGCAGAGAAGATTTCAGAGCAAGAAACAAAGACTAAAATGCCTTCCTCCTACCTGCTGTTCCGCTGAGCTGGGTACTGCAGAGCTGCTCTCTCACACCACTCCTCACCCCTCACTGCCATGCTGAATTCTGCTCTTTCTCCCACACATTTCCACAGAGAGAGCTCCAACCTCACTAATGAGCCCACCTGTGCCTGAGGCGAGGCCAACCAGAACCGCCCCAGCCCAGGTGGAATCAGGCTCTCCTAGGCCCATTCAGCCCCACCACCTGGCCCAGAACTTGGGCCGCAGGTACCTCGGGCATTAATTGCTGTACCAGAATTAGTCCTCCTCTCCTCAAAACTAGCTCCCTTTTCCCTGCTTTACTTCAGCTGCAGATTTCCAGTGTGCAAAAGAACCCAAGTTACACGCACAATGTTGTTACCTCTCACAGAAATTACAAGATACTACAACTAACTGCATCCTAACTTCTCAGTAACTGCCTGCACACCCTCTGCTCTTGGCAATCACAAGGCTGTGCAGCTGTCCACGCACGGCAGGAGCACCTCCTCACCCAGCCCAGCACACCCTTTAGATGCTGCAGTTTCCTGACCCAGCAGATTGGGGACCTTCACTACGCTGAAGGTAGTTGAGGAGAACAAACCCTTCTCTGAACACAGTGATTCTATCAGTAAATACAGAATTTGCATTGGTTGAATGAAGAAATCTTTCCATCTTTGTTTTGGACAGTGATAGCTGTCAAAAGCAGTTATACATACAACAGAACTCACTGTTCTTTGTCCACAGAGGAGATCTTAGGGCAGCTATGATGGAAGAAACAGAGAAGCTGTCACAAGGCCAGGGAAGCATCACAATCCCTGTTTCAGTCTACCAGCCTGGGACTGGCAACCCTGGCATCGCAGGTAATGTAAAGCCAGAAGAGCAGCACAAAATCAGAATTTTGAGCAAGAAACATGTCTGCCAGCATTGTGATTTCTCATTTCCACAGGCTAACAAGTGTCATACGATTGCAGTGATGAATTAATGCTGTAAGGACGTGTACTAGCTCTGGCATTTGTGCCAGCAGAGGTCACAGCTTCAGAGCAGAAGCTGCAGCAATAGTTCCCAACACTACAGTATGTACCAGCTGCCAGAAGTGATTTGAGACCCAAGACACTGGAGTAGGATCAGAGCGTGAGGAGAGAAATCTTATTCTGGAAGAGGAAAATTTCAGGAGGATCTCTCTCTGAAAATCCATCTGTTCCTCATTTCTCCAATGAAGATTTCTCAGCCATACTGATGCACATCCACAGAGCAGATGCAGGTTTTTCATTAGACAACAAATCCATCATTGTAACTTTGACTACTGAGGAACAATTGGGGAGTCCTAGTATTCTGCATGATGCCTCCTGTTAAGCAGATAAACGTGCTGTCCAGCCACTAGTTTCTCCCAAGAACCAGAGTTCCATACAGCATCTCCTGTGAACTGGTATAGCCATTTTGAAACAATGCTAGGGGCCTTGATAATGCGATAAAGGCTACAAGCTTTTCAGAAGAGAGAAGCAGAGAAGTAGGTATGGGGGAGTTGCCCTCTACATTAACAGGTGGATAGAGTGCAAAAAGCTGCCTCTGAGAAACAGCCATGATGAGGCTGGTGAGGCCTTCTTGCTCCAACTGCACAAAGTGATGTGCTTGCAGACTCTCATCCTGATGGAGGATTTCAACCATCTCGTCATCTGCTGGGAAAACAGCATGGAGAGCTGCAAGCAGACCGGGAGACTCCTGGAGTCCATTGAGGATAACTTCCTAGTCCAGGTATTAGACAGAACAACTAGAGGAGAAGTATTACTGGACCTGGTGCTGACCAATGCAGAGGTGATTATTAAAGAGTTAAGATTTGTGGCACTTTGGGCTGTAGTAACCATGCCCTGGTAGTTTGTGATCTTGAGGATGAGGGGTCTGGCAAAAAAACAAAGATAGGCTGAGAAAGCTTGGGCTTGTTCAGTCTGGAGAAGGCTCATGGAAGACCTCATTGCAGTCTTACAGTACTTAAAGGAAGATTATAAATGGAATGGAAATGAACTTTTTACATGGGTAGACAGTGATAGGACAAGGGGGAATAGTTTTAAACTAAAAGAGGGGAGATTTAAATTAGATGTCAGAGGGAAAGTTTTTCTGAGAGAGTGGTGAGGTCCTGGCACAGGCTGCCCAGAGATGTTGTAGATGTCCCATGCCTGGAGGCTCAAGGCTGGGTTGGATGAGGCCCTGAGCAACCTGATTTGTTGCTGGATTTAGTAGCTGGCAACCCTACTCATGGCAAGGGAGTTGGAACTAGATGATCTTTGAGATCCCTTCCAAACTAAGCCATTCCGTGATTCTGTAACTTACAGAGCAAAGCAAGAATATGTTAAATATATGAAATGAATTGCAATTAAGGGAGTGAAGTTGTATGGTAGAACAATGGAGTTTTCTGAATAGAAAGCCTGAACCTGAAGACAGCTGCCAACACAGAGAAAGCACACATGGTCTTCCATATTCTTTGTACAATGCAGAAAGTCTGTAAGGCTGAATGTATCCCTCAGGGATACTGTTTGCCAGTAACTGACAGGAAAGCCACACAACATACTCCCACTACTAAAGCTACATGAATATAACCAGCTGCTTCAAGTAAAAACATAGGGCTGAACTGACATCTCCTGCATCTATGTTCCATGTTTGGTAATAAGTATATTTATTATAAATATCCAAATCCTATGGAGTATCTGTCAATGAATAATGAATGCACTGAACTTTACAGTGAATAAGCTTGCTTTTTTTTTTCTTCTTTTTTCCTATTCTTATTTACTGTCTAATATGCAAATCTTTCAGTCATCAGTACAAATTAACAGAACTCTTTTGTGTAGGCATTAGGATTTCAAGTTTATTATGAAGACGTCCATTAACCCGTGCTTCAGCTTGGCATCAGTTCTCACTTTAGGATAAACAAAACTCAGAAAATTCATTGTTTGCCCTTCATTAGTGGAAAAATCAGTTTTCTGGAAATAAATGTTGACTATGTAAAGTTATGAGTCTTTCCTCTTCCCACAGACTTCAAAAACACTCTTTCTTCTACCACAAAATCTAAAGTATAATCAGCAAATAATTATATTCTAGCTGAGTTGTAAATTAAATCAGAATTGCTAAACATGAATTGCTATCTCAGACTGGATCATTACAGTACTAAAAAAATTCAAGATGCACAGGCCCCCTCCTGAGTTGAGTACTGTGATGCAGGACTCTGTGTGCTCTGCCACTAACAAAAGAAAACACGGATATTCTGTTAGAAGTGACAATTTCATCACCTTTTCAATAAAAGGCCTCACACTGTATACCTTCTTCAAACCATCCTATGGTCATTAACCTCAGAATGATTCCCAAACTTATCACATTTCCTGAAAAACAAATAAACAAACCAAAAACCAACAAGAAACACCCCTCACCCTCAATGCTCCCTTCTATTCCCCGCCCCCCTTCCCCCTCCTCTTTTCCACAGTTTCAATAAACTTGCTGTCATTTTTAGTGGTATCAAAATTATAGCCTGCTTTTCCATCTCCTTGGAACAGCAGCTTATTGATGTTATTGTTTCAGTATGCCTGCTTCTCAATCACTTTTTTCTCTGTTTTTCGTATTTCCTTCTCTTTTTCAAGCAGTCTTTACACTTCTCTCGTGCAAAAAGAACAATACTTCAGTCCTATGCATTCCTCAGTACACTGTTCCCTTTGTGTCAATCTATCTTCCTGTTTTGGATACAAGCTCCCAAGGAGAAGAAAATAATTCCCTTCCCTTACACATCCCAGGTTTGCACCCAGTTTCTGTGTCAACAGAATTTATCAGACTCTTTGAATATATTTTCCTTCTATTTCATGAGTTAAGCATCAAATCACTTAGCTCAGTGGGATGCAGTGTGCCCATTTTTACTACACTGCCAGAAGAATCCGTGAAAGATTCCTGTCCATTTCCAAACCATTTTGGTATAAATGCCTCGTTTCATTATGGGTTAAAAAAAATCCATTTAAGTTAAAAAGTGTATTTATATACATATCGATTTGTTAAACTTCTTTTTTTATTTTTTTATTTTTTTTTTATCATTACAGGTGCTAGAATTGAGCAGTCAGTTTTATTTATACAATTCAAAGTGCTCTTCCTGTGGTCTGCTGTAAAAACTAAACAGACAAGCTACGCATGTTTATACAGAACAGTACACAAGAGTTACTTTGGAACACAGCTGTATTTCTGTGGTTTCCTCATTTTCCTAATGCCAGTTGTACAACATATCAGTGTGAGAGTTACTAGCATTTACTAGCTGCTGACAGCACTAAAAAGTCCAATTACTAGTGCTGTATATATGACAGTTTTTACCATCTAAAAAAGATGGGCAGATCTGCTTTTCTCAATGGAGCAAGGCACAGGAAAAATGAGACTATTGCAAACCTGGCTCTTCACAGTCTGAGGAATGAAGTAGGACGTGGCATAATCAGAACAACTGCAGAGAATGTCACATACTGAGCATAACCAGCCAGTGTAGGAATAACAACCTGACCTAGTCTTTCCATTCGATACAGAAAAAAAACAGCGGTGATGAGCAGTGCAAGATGATCTCTACATTAAAATTGAGCTGAACACCAGAGAATAAAAGGGGAGAGAGAAGCATGAACAGAGATTAGCAATATGCAAGAGGGAAGGCAGAGCAAAGTGAAAAATTCATGGCTAGGACAACCACAGGAAATATGTTGCTGGCAGATGTTTGCTTTAAAAGTTTTCCACTACCGACTATGCATCAGGACAGCAGCTCATCCAGCATTACTACTAACTGAATTTGAAAGAGAATGGGGCCGCCCAAAGGGGTGGTCACTAAAAGAAGAGCTTCTGCAGACTACACCTTGAAATGCCAGTTGGTTTCCTCTCTGCAGTGACAGTGTGGCCCAGCAATGCCCCCAGGCAACCATTCCCCTGCCAGCCTTCCTTCAACAGCTGATGAGGAAACAGCCTTGGAGCTTGATCCTTTTGGTCCACCATCATATATGGACCAACACAGAGTTTCAACTTTCACCAGCACTCCAAGATTAATAAATTCAAATGTTTTTAAGTTAGAGACAGTTATGAGACCACAAATCATTACTTTTCCTTAGCTGTTCCACTATTGGGCTTAAAATCTTGTATGACATTCCAAAAAGGCACCGACTCCTGACCTCAGTCTATCAAGAGCAGGAAAACCTCGGTACCTCCCTTGGGTTTGTTCAAGGTTAATCAGCAGCACTGTTCAGCTGTTGTTTGGTTTCTCATTTGAATTTATTATGTTTCAGTTTCCAACTGATGATTCTGGTTATGATTTTACCTCCTAGATGACATAACTACATGGAATAAAGAGAAGTCTCTCTCATGAAGAGGAAACACTATAACCATGTCATCTCTCTTTTCAGCACCTTCCTTGATTTATCTGCATCACTTAAAATTTTGGGCTTCAGAATTAGATAGAGCATGAAATAGCAGCTGCACAAATTGTTGAGACAGAAATAGCATTTAATATTTTTGCTTGCTTATTATCTGACTTCAAACTATTAATTTTCTTTATATAGTAAAAGTATATTATCTTGCATCCATTCCAGAACAGAAAATTAATAGTAAGCACACACTTCACTCTTCATTTTGTCATTTTGTTCATGACCCTGCCATCAATCTACCAACAGGTCAAAACTGCTTCCAAAATGCGACCTGTTCCTAATTCATAAATTTCTGTGACTATATCCACTATATCTATTCTCCTGATAGACCTGTCTTTCCATTTCATTTTTCTCTGCTTCATGACTACTTCATGTGGATTACTATCACTCTCTTTTTTTCTCCCCACTGTCAAATACCTGTTATTAATTTCTTATCAATTCTGTGCCTCATTTCAGAACTGAGTCAGAGCAGCCTTTAATCCAAAGCTTCCTTCACTCTTGAAAGAACAGTTGGGGCTCTCTGACCACTAAATGCATTCTTCCCTAATAAGTCTTGGTTTAATTTTCTATTTTTGTCTCTTTTCTGCATCCCTACTCCTCTGCAATTTCATAATAATAAATTCCTAGAAAACAGACTTGTATTGAAGAGAAGTTTTTCTGTAACCAAGAGAACCTCTCTTAGTAATATATTAAGAAAAGCTGCTTGTCTTGTTATTAAAATTTCTAATAAAAAAAATACAAGTTTGACATTTTTGACACACAGCAACATGCCTCAGTTAAAGGGTCACAAAAATATAGGGAATCACACGGCATGAATGAATATTTTAGTATCTGGAATCCTACTTTAGTTTTGTAACAAAAACGCATACATACTGCAAAGTTAAAGATCTACTAACCCCATATATACAAAGTATAGTGCAAAGATCTCTCTCTATCTGACACTCAACATTCATGAAATCACAAGTACATTGTCCAAGGAACTTTGGAAAAGCTGACTGCATTCCAAATGTACAAGTACACTCAGCCAGGCGCCCATTTTCCTACATACGTGGACTTTAACGCTGAAAGCCTTTCCGAATTGTAATCCAAATCTAATAAAGTATAATCTTTAATCCTTTGCATGCATTATAGCAGTATACTCTATCATTTCATGTCTAAGATCTAGAACCATTAAATTTGTTCAAACTTTAAATGTCAGCAGCCAATGTTATATTGAATTGAGCTATTGTATTTCAATTTGAACACACATTATGTTCTAATTCAGTGTTTTAAAATAAATCTTTTACTTTCAAACTTTTCTTCTTTCTATCAGAGTAATTTAGCACACGTCGTTTCCTGCATAGCTATCCAATTCACACATCAGCAGGTGGTACACAATTTTTCCTTATTTTTCCCCCTCTATTACTGTATAGCAGATTGTGTGTTTAGATAGGACCATCATATTTAAGAAGCAGAAGCAGAGTGGTACTGCAGGACAATGCCAGCTTCTACAGCATGTATTTCAGAGTTTTTAGTGACTCTTGCCTGTATATCATTTAGTAACTGTTTTCTACTCGCAGAGGCTATAGCTATGAGCTAGTGAAAGATTTAGCACACGTCCCATATTAATACATTCAAAGAGCAATTACCAATATCAGTCAGCTACAGCAATACTAGGCAGTTCACGAGTAACTGCATGATACGAATGGTAGAGAAGGAAATTATTGCTTGAATATCCCATAAGATAGGCACAAGTACATGCTTTTGAGCATCATTCCAGTCGCTACCAGGCAGACTTTTACAGATTTTCTTTGCTACTTTGACCACTGAAAATGCTTACCTTTCTCAATATAGTTACGATTTCTTTTTTTTTTTTTTTTCTGATCTTGTCTCGTCTACCTTTTTAGAAAACAGGAAAAAGCAGAGAAAAAAAGCACACATACACAGAGAGGAGGATTAACAAGTTCTGAGAAAAGAGCAGAATTTCACCAAAAAAGCCCAGAACACAGAACACATTATATATAAACAAAACAACAGACAAAAAAAAAAAAAAAAAAAAAAACCCAACCCAACCCAAACCAAAAAACTAAACACACACACACAAAAATCCAACTCTTAAACCAAAAAACACACATGGCCACCAAAATAGATATATGGACCACTTCTTCCAACCCCCACAGAATTACCAATCAAACCCAAAGGGATCTAGGAGAAGCCAAGAAGACAGAGTGCTATCGTCAACAATCACTGGAGTCAGAATAAGATTTACAGTGAGTCAATCTTGTATTTCTTTATCCTTTAAATTCATAAGTTTATTGTACTTCAGCAAACTGCAGAAAAAGAACAATAGCTTTACACAGCTCAGACGGAGAGTTTGCTTTTTGAGATTAACAATTTTGTTTCCTACAGTAGCAATTATAGAGGACACTAGGAGTTGGCTAGAAAGCTCAGTGCAATCTATAAACACTTATTCATAGAACCACTGGGTGGACACTGTGTTGGAGCCAACTTCTATGCTCAACATTTCCGTTGTGAAACAAGTTTGACATTTCTGTCTGTCTCTTTTTTTTTAAAAAGGACAGGTTAATTTGTAACAGAGATACAGCAGTTTGCAACCAACTGTGCCCAAGATCAAAATGAATTAATGCTATTGAAATAAAGGTAAGAGCACAGTAAAAAGCAACAAATTGGTAATATAATACAAAGATCTAAATTAGAAAGGCATACAGAAAGAGCATGCATTAGGCAAGGAAAGCTTCTCTCTTTTTCCTAATTTTCTCCTACTAATTCTTTGAACCTTAGTGAATCGATCAGCTGCTAAATACACGATTAACTCTTTTTTAAAAAAGATTGCTATCTTTCGTGTTTGTCTTGAAGCTAATGTTATCTACTCTTTTAGAAAATGATAATGGATATCCCTTTCAAACCATGTCAATCCTTTATCTCTGCTGCACTTTGTTGTTATCCTACTCAGATGCATCTCGCATTTCACGTGGGCAGACACTACCTAGGGATCTGGCGTCACTTCTGAACCAACAGGATCACTGCATCTTTGACCTCTTCGCTTATATTAAAATAATCAGCTTGCAATCTAAACACATTCAGCCTTATCAGCTCACGTTTCTACACTCAAAACTTATTATTATGTTTAAGGATCGAAGAGGAATAAATATTAGCAACATTAGTAACAGTAAGAGACATCAGCTAAGTTTCAACACGAAGACTTGGGCACCCCTCTTGTAAGTAAATTGCTGCCCTGAAGCTGGGCTAAGCAACCACAGCAGAAGACCTGCAAAGCCTTGGACAGTTAACATACCATCAACCTCCCCCTGATTGGGGAGCAAAGGCAAAAACAAGCCCAGAGCAACTAATGCAGCCTACAGACAGTGCCTGTGGTGCTGGCATTGGCCTAATACAGATCAGTCCACAGGCAATGACATTAAAACATACTCTGGGAATGGTGATGTATCTGTCCAATGCACATCAGAAGCCTGAGTGCATGACTGCTCAGCCTAGCGCCGACACCTTCCCAGGACAGCCTGGATGCTGTTCAAAAAACAGAAGGGAGAGCAGGGATCTTTCCGTTATTTTTTTCGGACTAGCATTTAGGGGAATCATGCCAGATGGAGGAGCCCCATTCTGAAGTCACTTTCTTCCTGATTTGAGAGACACCCTAGAAACAAGCTGAGCCCTCACGTTAGGACAGTACTAAGGAATGGAGCTTTTTTCTCCAGCTGCTCTATGAAAAGCACTTGTCTTCATACAAAACATTTAAACAGACACAAAACAAGAGGCTGAACTCCAGATGTTATGAAAAATGACCGCTTCTATGCTATCAGGCCATCCTTTCTCTTCTACACAGAATAAAAGACAGCACCAGCGTCTCCTCTCCCTCTATAAATGATGCC
>JAOWBP010004028.1:7069816-7119584 GCA_028571105.1 Tragopan temminckii | reverse complement strand
GTCCAATCTCTTTGCTGAAAAATATGTCATTTCTAGGTTTAAAATGCATAAAGGAAGAGTTGTACAAAAACCATGGCATAGAGTAGATGCTCTGGAAACTGTAGAGCATCCTATGTACGGCTGAATTTACTCAGCTGCCAAAGGAAAAAACCTTTTAAACGCAACATCAACACTCAGCCCTTAAACAGTAACGTCTGTTCTCTGAGAGTTAATTACAAGTAACAGCAGAGGATAAAAATAAATAAGTTAATCACAGTTATATGATGCTAAAGCCTTTCTTGATAAACACTTGAAACAGAAATGGTGGTGCTGTTAATGATAGTTTAGACGGCTGTCTAAAAGAAGCTACTTCGGAGTTCATGTTTTTATTATGCAATTAGTCACACATTTTTCCCTGTTAATATTACTTCTGTAAGCTAGTAAAATAGTTCTTTGGTGTATTCATTTAACTCAACTAATACAGAAACTGGAAAAAAATGAGTACAAGGAACATAAATTGGGTATTAAGTAACTCTCTGGTTACTTCACTGAGCAGTTTCAACTTACAGATCCTCTCCTCACAAACGTTCATGCGACTCCAATGGTCGTATTGGTGAGAACTGCTCTCAGGACCATTTCACCACAGTACTGAGCACTTGCTCAGTATATCCTCGCCTTGGGAATTTTTCCTTGCTGTAGGAGCATGAAACTAGAAGGCTGTAAATGTCTGCTTTAATGAGAGCATCAGAGCTGCTCATTTGGATGGATTACCTGAGTAATACTTTTAAGGTAAGTGCATATGCCCTTTTTCCTTTTCATTCCATGCTACTTGTTTCCATATGTTTCTCTTCTTGGAGTTGTTATGGACAACTAAAAGATGAAACATCTGCTGTTTCTTACATGCAATATCAGGATGGCATATCCTGCTCCTTGGTCAATATTCCAAAGCAAGGGAGAGCTGAACCTGCATCACTTGAAATAATCTTTCCCCACTTAGGCTTAATTTTTGCTGCTACAAAAGGATCTGGCTAACCCAGTCCATACTATTTACATTCCATTTGCTCAGAAAATTAACAGAAGTTTTGAGCTAAGGAAATCTGCTTTTCTGCAGATATTTTTCTTCAACTTTTATCTGTCTAGTAAGGTACAACTGCTAATTAATCTCTCCCAAATTAGGGCACAGACCTTACGAAACTGTGATCTTCATCTTTTGAGCAGGATTTCCTTACACAGCTTTTCACGCAGTGTCACAGCATCTCTCTTTAGCCGTTTGAAGATCTGACTTAGCCTAAAGATCTCGAGCTCTTTGCTTAATTTCATTGGAACAGACTCATTGGTTCAGGAGTTACTAGGGTAAAAGGAGACACGGTGCAGTGCAGGCAGCATGTTGTCACATGGCACATTTCTTCAAAAGGCCACTGAGGAAAGCTGTGGGTAAGCAACAGAAGCTAATGCTATGCTGTATCTAGGGCAAAGACAAACTGCCTGCAGCACTGGACTACTACATTACAGAAACCTAAATTCTATAGTGAGATCTTCCACATGGTCCCAGTGCAACTCTGAGCAAGTCACTTTGGTATCTTTGTGCCCCATCTAGCTTTATGACTCATTTACCTTTTGTGTGATTATGAATGAGGATCATCATTTATGACAACTTTTCACAGTATCTAGGACATCTGGACACCAATCCCCGTAGGACTTCTGTGAGCTGTTGTAATATAAGTAGCTATGTAACAATCTAATGCTCGTCTATTTTAATTATAGCTAGTAGTTAATATGGAATAATTTTTTTTTTCACACTGCAAATGATCATCTTGCATGAAAATCCCATGTAATAATCTCTGTCTACAGTAAATATCTTTCATACAGAGTATCTTAGCATTGCAGAGCATTCATCTGGAAAATGGCTGTGCTGTTAAATTACTCCCTCACCTATTTCACACATACATCTCCAGAACACAAGTCTTTGTGTTAGAACATGGAGGATTATAATGACATTTAATACAGAGAGAATAAGTGTAAAACACAAAGTATTTTTTCATAGGTGTATTATAACTGAAACCCTTCTGGTGTGATGCATATATATAGAAGATTCTGACCCATGGGCACTAAATATTTAAGACCCTCTTATCTTTAACAAAAAAAAGCTTAATAATGCAAACTGTCAATTTTTAAAGAACAACAAAAAAAGAAGAGCTATTTCTACTATTTAGTGTGTTTTAAGATAGAACTAAAATCCAAAAAAGTGTTCTAATATGTTAACTTTTATGCTTGCATTCAGATGTAGTCTGTGATCACTGCAATAATCAGCAAGATTCAGTCTGAATGTCATATCAAGATAATTGCCATCTTTTAGTATTGAAGAAAAACCTACCTTTTCAACTTCAATTGAAAAGAATTTAAAATCACTACAGCAGTTTTAGGTTTTGCTCACTAAGTAGTGTGGGTGAAACATCACGGAACATTAAAACACACGGCAAGGAAATTTGCTAAGAAGATATTATACCTATTACAAATGATTATTGTCTTTCCTTAGCAAGACCTTAATATATTATAAATGTGTCAAACAATTTGAAAGAAATTGCACAAAATTCCTCATAACTCTAAAAGATCCTATCTATTTTGGGAGTAACGGAGGCTTGCCTAAAATCAGCTGGACATTTTGCATTAGGTTGCACTACTGAAGCACCATGATGCAGAGAGGAAAGCTGGCTCTGCCAAAGTTCTCTGCAGCATTCCCATCAGGCTGAATGATGCTCCAGCAGCTGCTGTGGGCAGCAAACACAGCAATGCAGGGAAGCTAGAGATGATAAGCTACTGGGGGCTCCTGCAGAAAGTGGGGCTCACTTTATCCAGTGGAAGTAGTTGTGAGCCAGATGTTGTCAGCCATACAAGAATAACCAGAAGATCGCTTGAACTTTATTTAATTGAAATGTTTAATGGACGTCAGAGCTGACAACAACAAACAAGGAAACATGTTCCTCCTTCCCTGAAAACAGGAGACTTAAACAACAGAGGAACGTGACGGAGCCCAGCATCAGCTTCCCACTTACTAAAGATGAAGATGAGGAGGCACTGAAGAACACCAGGTAAATGCCTAATGATAGCTTCTAATCTTCCTCCAATCAAAGCAGATGACTGGTAGAGTCAGCCAGCACTGCACAGGCACAAGTGCTGGAAAGACATGATCCTACAAGAACCTTCTTCAAAAACAGCAATAACAATAACGTTGGCTTCTGGAGTATCAACAAACTCCATGTAAAGGGTCATCTAAAACAACTTTTCAAGCAAGTTAACACAGAAAACACAAGACAAGGAGCTCTTGTTTTTTTACCAGACTGAGTTCAGGCATTTTACACTCTCTCTGCACAGACAGAGGAAGCAGCCAGAAAACCAGTGGAGGGCAACAGCAGGACCTGTCTGCGGGCAAAGCTTTGGAGCATGAGGTTTAAACACATGTACTGCTGAAAGGTGGTGAGTGGCACCCAGCAGGCAAGAAAGCCTATAAACGGGAGCTAATTCCCTGAGAGCTCTCATGTCTTGAGCCAACATGTCTTAGCCCAGGCTGTTGAACTCAGCTTCACCAATATATGGGTATAAAGGGTATTTTTATCTGGATTGTCCTATTATTTAAGAATTTTTTAACCATGCACGTTCTATGGTTTTGTCGTATGATACTATTAAGCTATATTGTCTAAAGTACGTCTCAACTGCAGTTCACCTTTACAGTCATTTCTGTGTAAATCTGAAGCACAACTTACAATCATAAGCACGAAATATAGTAGTTAGCTGTTTGTATATAGAATACATCTACCCATAAAAAATTTTTGTTCCTCATATGAAAATGTTACCTATTTAATTCAAATGACTATTTCAAGGCTTTAATTAAGTTTCATGATATTTCACATTTTTATGGAGCTTTTTATATTGCAATTAAATAATGATTTTTTAAAAATGATTGATACACTTATTTGCTCCATCATCATATAACAAGCATTTAACTAATATCCAAGACTTTAGCTACTATGCTATGCTATCAACAACTGTCAGTGACAAGTTTCTCTTGGGTTGACAAGGTGTTAATGAAAATACAACAGACCACGTATCTTTGTGATACCTTTATGATTAACAAAATGTACGAATGGGAAAGTAAATACATTTGCTCACCTCCAAAAAACCGCTCCCACGGCTGTCTTTTTCAAAAACTATGAGCTACAGAAAATTACCAAACAAGATGTCAGCAAATGACTCCTGAAAGTCAGACTTTTTTTTTTTTTAAAATAAAAATTCCATGGAATTGAAAAAACAAACAAACAAACAAACAAGAAATCTCAGTGCTAGTTACAGACTTTCAAATATACATTTTTGGGAATTATTTCATAAATACATTTAATCATTTAAATTTTCTGCTCATAAGTACACCATCCAATGGCAGCACGGGATGCTCCTTTTCCATGAATTTGTGCTGAGGGTCTGATTCTGAGGGCACCCTGAGCTCCCTATTAATCGCAGACTTTGAAACACCACTGTTTTTCAGGGCTACGATGACTGTCAGAACTGCTCAAGAAATGATATGATGTGGCTCCTTAATTCTCTCCATTTTTCTTTTGTTGTCTCCCGCCTTCTATCTCTAAAATGCTAGTGCCTGATGGATACAAGGAACATAAAGAAAGGATAACTTCTTGCCAGGAATGCTATTCTCTTTATATTTTGCAGTTTTATTTTTGTACTTTAGAATGAAATATTCCTACTGTGCAGCCAGATGTTCTATAATCCTATTTTTATATAACCCAGAGGAAGAAAATTTCAGGTAAAGTCTCTTCCAAGATGAGTTGAATGATCAGTAAATTCAGACTTTATTATCAGAAAAGAGTTTAAAGCAGAAGTGAAATGTGCCTTTGCTGAAACAAAACTGTTCCATCTAGTATCACACATATATAAATACTCTAATATTCCTTCGCTAAAAAACGAAGGCATATGTTTGTTACCACTGATAAGGAAAACAAGTGACATCTGTTAAATGTTCTGCTGCAGTATGAAAAGGCAAAGTATATTAAACTGAAACCTGCATATAGATAGCTTTCTATATATAAGCACCACATTAAGAGCAACAGAATTCTACAAAGGGCCAAGAAAGAGCAACTCTACTACAATCAGTAGGGCTTTGCTGATCAAAAAAGATTCAAAATCTTACTCACAGAGCTGGTTTAGTTACGTTATCAAGTAACAAAAATTGCTTTGAAGTTACACAGCATAATTTTCTATCATGAGTAAGAGCTGAGTACAGTACCAGTGTCCACACACACCATGTTACAACCAAGCTCTTCTCCCAAGGAGCAGAGTTTCACCTGCCTGGTGGCAGCACTGCCCAATACTGTATCTGTACTCAACATCATGCAATAAGACAACCTGTGTTAGATGGTCTTGAAAAGTGATTTTAGTTTCTAGTCTTGATATGGCTGCGCATACAAGCCACTGCTCTTCAAAGTGGTATCAATAACTAGCAGGAGGCCAGCCACAATGTACACTGCCCTTTCAGATGTCAAAGAAGTGATTTCACTCTGTAAACAGTTGGTTCCACTATTTACTCTTGAATGATAGGGTTAAATTTCCCACAAGGAAAATCAATACAAAGACCCACAAGGCAGAAGCACCACGGCAGTTCGAACACTAAATAGCTGCTGTATGGCAGTAGGGTTTCTAATGACTGAAAAGATGTGTTTTTGACAGAAATCTTTTTCTACTGTGGTAGAGACTGAAAGGAAAACAAGATATATATTGAAGAGGAGTGTAAATTATTACATGTTTTTAAAGAAGAAAAATGAATTAACATAATAAAAGTAGGTCAGAAAGATTTGGGCATATTTGAAGATGATGAACTGCACTGGCTGTGTTCAGTTCAAGCTTACACCACCTTCCTTTTTCATCTCTTCCTGAAAAGAAGCACACACAAAACATCCAGACACTGCCAACAAGAAATCACTCTGTCCCAGTGGGTGGGAAAATCTAGCAGTACACATCTGAACTAGTGTGGTTCAAGAGGTTTGTATACTCCAAAAGAATAAGCGTCCCTGTTTTGATCTAATACTATTACCTCATCTGTCTTATTACCTAAGGCCATCCCTAGTATTAGACTCTTCATCTTCCCCCCAGAATGTTTTCAAGGACTGTGCAGTAATTAGACTCCGTCTTAACTGCTAACTTGCAGTTTTTAACTTCTAGCTCTGCAGGTTTGTTTCCTGAAATCTCAAGATCCTGGAGTCAAGCAATTGAATGAACACCTCTGCTTTCTTTAAAACAAAAATAAAATCCAAACTCCACTGCAAACAGCAAACGGGAAATTACTAGCTCATGTATGCATGAGACAGCCTGAAAATAGTATAACTTTGAAAGCCTGAATGCGAACAATTCCTATTTGGAGGGAAAAAAATAAAACAAACAAAAAACCCAGCAAATCTGAGGCAATTTGGACAAAAATGTATATGCTTTTGAATATGCAGAATTGCAGAGAAGAAAACTCTTTTCAACTTCATCCTCTGGAAATATCACGGAGCACTAACCTATAGTCGTGGCTGCATTCGCCCACACGCTCCACTACTTCTCCCTTCCAAAAATTAAAATGCTGATAACCACAATCACTTTTATGCCATTCTCCCTATTATATCCATTTTGTTTATGCCTATAAATTGCCTTTAGTCTTCACCAGATGGCAGAATCTTTCAAATGAAGAATGTCTTATGCTAGATACTGGCACAGTTCTTAGCATACAGTAAGACTCAGATCTGGATGGAGAACACAGGAGCTGCTACTATAACTGTCAGCCCACATGAAAGCACTGGGAACTGCCATTCTGGTTCTCATCAATTACTCATGATCAGCATTTCTGGGGGAGAAAATAATCAGTTAACACCCCCATCTCAGCTTAAAAATTGAAACATTAATTTCGGCTCAAAATAATATGAGATTTACAACATTTAAATATTAATGGTACCCAAAGAGACACTGAAGATCTCTATAAATGTTTTCAGTTCACTTTTATGCCCACCGTATTTATTCTCCTTTTCCATCTTCTGGTCTTTCATGTGTCCTCTCAAGAACTGATGCAGTCATGACAGAGGGAATCCTCCTCTTACTTTCTAAATGCTCACTCAGATCTATGATTATTATAGGATTTCAGAAGCTAAGCCTTAGGGAGAAAAACCCACTATCATAAGCACTGACCACACTGTGGTTCTGAGGTTTAATGCAGTGGAAGCAGTTTAAAATGCTCACCTGGAATATACGTATATGCCATACTCCTTAATTCTTTTCAGCCATGCCAGCAGAAATTCCATTATAACAACAAAATTAGCAGATACATTTATTAAATCTTGATGAAACGAATTAAACAGATGCGACTCACATAAATACTTCATGTCACTGCACCAAACAGTGCAACTTCACTTCTAAGCTGGCTTGATCTTAAACTGCTGCTTCACGTCGTGTCAAACAGCTGGCAGCTCTCATCAGAAACAACATTTCAGTGAATCTTTTATTTCACATGTCCCAAATTGCACTTGTCATGTTTTGTAAACAAATCAAACTTTTCCTTATAAAATAAAGATCAGTTGAGCTGCTGCTCGCTCTACAATAAAGGGATTGCTAATCAAGTACAAGAGCTTGATTTCTCCATTGCAGATTGTCAATTTCTCCTCTCTTAAAATCTTATGGGATACCCATAACCATTACTCCCGCTGATGCAAACCACACATTTCTTTAACATCATCTTTCTTTTAGCTTTAGGATGCAGGAACAACAAAGTGGCAAATATAAACAATGTATAAACATATCTGGTATGAGAGAGCAAATATGCAAATTGTAATTATTGATTACAATTGCACTACTGCTTGCATATGTATGCATTTACATTTGAGACCTGTTGAAAATCTGCATCATGCTGCTTAGTCACCTTCTAGAGAACAGTTCCATCAAAGATTGTCTAAAACACAGTACTTTGAAATGGGTAACCAAGCAACCAAATATGCCCCCATTATGAAAGTCAGGGAACAGAGTAAGTCAGGATAACTCAGGCAAATACTGTTTTCACAGGATGACTCAAATAAAGAGAGGAAACTCCACACAAGTTCCAGTCTTCCCATTACTGTTAGTGCAATGGATCCAGCATGAGACTAAGCACCTGAGTACTGTTTAACTTGATATGTAACTGGACTGGTTGCCCAAACGTTCCACCAAACAGTATATGAAGTTGAATTGTCATCAGAACAAAGTTTCTTCTGAGAAAAGCCTCCTTTTGGCCAGTTTTTCCTTCAGCTTGCAGAGAAACAAGAAACTCTGAAGTATGAAACTCGCAGACACTAGAGTGAGAATTAAATTCTGTTTTCTCTGTAGAGTCTTCCTGGTATCCAAAAAGGAAGAAAATTGCACAGCACATCTACAGCACACATGCAGTCATGGTTTGTAAGGAGGACTTCACAGCTACACAACATATGTCTTGGGTTGTTTCATTTCAGGTGTTCTAGTCTGGTCCCATAGGTTAACCACCAGCTAGCATTCTAGACATAAAGCCTGCTCCCATGCTGCATCCTCTAGTTTCATGCAGAAGAGATTATTCAGCTTGCATGTCACAGTTGCTGTCAGTCATCAAATGAAAACACTCATAGAACAACGGGTAGATTCACTTCAAATTGCACTTTTGGCACAAATTGAAATGCAAGTGTAGAGGCATCCCGAGAAACCTAAACTACTACACCAGTACAGCATCATAACAAAACTTAGGAACAAAAATCAGTCATCAGAAAAAAAGTCAGCACACAGTGAGATATTGCCCTTTAGAGTGTTTGTGAAAATGAGTATATATATATTTTAAGGATTTTTTTATTCTCAAATAATATTGCAATATCTAGAAATTTCAGTAGTAGGCATACTTCAAGCCACTGGCTTGTAATCTACATAACAAAAGTCCTTGGATCTCTTTATACAGCTGTCCTCACTTACAGCCATGTGAACATTAACCTAAGCTTTAAATATTCATTGATTTCCTTCATTTTCACCATGGTTTGCTTAATTGCAGAAACGGTGTAGATTTTTATAAGCAAAAAACACACAGTTAGCTGCTCGTTGGTTATGGCTTGGGCTGCCTATGATAAATAGATCACAGATAAAGTCATACTTCTTTAACTGATTAGAATAAAGTATAAAAATAGATATGTCAAGTCGTGCTTTCACTGCATATTTGTCAGTCTCGATTCTAATTTCAATATGACAATTTCACAGAGCTAGATACTGTTCAATGTGGGAAAACGATCACTGACAGATAGAGTGATTTTCCTTTTGTTCCAAGAGAACAAGGGAGGGGAAAAAGAAGATTGCAGTAAATCTTGAAATTGATGGAAATTGCAAGGGAGACTTAATTCTGTATAAATATTAATACTATAAACCTCTAGATTTTGTCCTCTCCTAACATCTAACTTATCAAAAGCTTACTTTTTATCACCTCATGCATATTTGAGGTCATTTCTGTATAAAAGAATACGGAGCACTAGTTGGCAGGACGAGGTAGACGGGTACTGTTCATGGGAAAAGCTAAACCTTTGCCATCTTTAATCAGATCCAACTTTGCTTTAATTCCTGCTATTTCTTAGCTTAAATGGGTTTGAAGGGATGTGCAGATCCTCAATGATAAACTCAGAATGAATTCAGAACCTGTCCTCTGAACTTTTTTATTCCAAGGAGATGAACAACTGGACACGCACATTTTAGGCAGATTAAATGGTTAAATAAACCTACTTGGTTTCTCTTTTCTGTACGGATGCTGCCAGCCTTAGAGGTTGGTTCAATGTGGATTTTAAGCCCTTTAGAAAAACTGCACAAGTTGTTCTTTTAAACAGAATGGCAAGCAGCCATTTCTAACTATGACGACTATCTGCCTTTATCTCAGATGACAACCATGTAAGACGTCTTCCGAGTAAGTAACATTAAGTTCTAACAGCTCACATTTAAGCAGGAAATAACATTTCTGGGGTAAACCTTTTCATTTCGTTTTGGCAAAAATTCAGAAAAAAGGCAAAGAGATATCTTTATAAAGTATAATTGTTAATGTGTAAAATATGATGGCACATTAGATATTTTCATTAAGAGTATCACATAAGTAGAGACAAAATCATATGGCAGAGGCCATGGAATGCTGTGAGACCTGTTATTTACATACGGCTGGACAAAACCTGTGATTTTCCTCATATGTGATTTTTCTATTCAGTCAGTTACAAAACTACTGAAATAGCTTGGACTATTTAATTCCAAAAGAAGCTCCTGTTGCTAAAATGAACTCCCATACATAGCTATATTTCTCAAAAATTCCCTGTCTGTTATTTTGTTCATATGTCCATCTAGATTCAAGCTTTATCAGCATTATTGATGACGTGCACAAGTATCTATATCTGTTCAAGACAGAACGAAAAAGGTGCGAAGAGTCGTTCACATTACATTAAAATTTTAACGAATGTAAAATAAATGAGCAGTAGAGCAGAACAATATTTTTCCCAAGTCTGATGAACCAGAAGATTGAATATTGGCAAATGCCACGCTGCTTTTCCATTCTGCTGTACAATCTCATTTCCTGCTTCATGCCAATCACTACACTGCCACTGCACTGAATGTCATTGGGAGCTCCCATTAATAAACTCCAAAGTAAATTGTTTGTTTAAAGCAATACCTATTGTGCAATAGCTAGCAAAGTTTTACAAAATGTAATTAAAGATAATGACTTTTTTTCTTTTTTGAGGTCAGAAGTCACTAAATGTAGAGAGACGAACGATTTTCCCTGCTGCGTACTCCCAGATTTTCAAAAAGGAATCCCTCAAGAAAACGGAAATAAAAGCTTAGTTAAAAATAGGAGCACAAAGAACTGTGGAAGAACTCCAAGAGAGTGAAAACTGTCTTAGAAACTGTAAACAAAGAGCGGTTATCAGTAGGAAATACTTGGAAATCCCATGGAAACAAACCAAATAATATTTTATGAATTGGCTCCTTTAAGCCACATTTTATAGACTTCCAGATAGACTTTAGAGCACATGTTCTCAAGATCTGCTATGCATAATAGTCAGCTTAACCTTTCTCATTATGCTACTCGCCTCAATTAAGAGAAGTAAATCTGAATGCAATGGTTTAGAGTTGAACTCTCACGGTGACGCAGCTTTGGCTTCGCAGGTCTTACAGTCACCACCCCTGGATCCAACTGATGTGCTTCGCTCAGTTCTCGAACTTCACAGGAGATGTAGGACCCAGACAGACACTTCCTCCCTCACACCCTGAAGACACTGAAAGACTTTTTTCTTTTTAAGAAGAAGCACAAAACTGCTTTTCACAGTTACACTGAAGTATGGAAAATGACTGCGTCAGCCCAGTTCCGGGCTGAACAGCCCTGGCATGAGCCTGGGGAGCGCTGCTTTGTGCCAAGGCCGCGGTCTCTGCCTGGGCGCACACGGAGCAGGAAGGCCCTGTCACCTGCCCAGCCCATGGTGGTTGCACTATGAAAAATGAATCACGTTCAAAGAGCAAAACCCCGCGTTGTGGCCAATGCCGGGCACTGAGCAACAGACACATTGCCCATTTTTGTATCTTGGTTTGCCTTTGAGGAACATGGCTCTACCTGCTAACACACTGCACTGTGCATGCTAATAGCTGATGGCACACTGCAAACTTCTCACTGAAGGTGAAGGTCTCTGTTTTAAACCAAAGAACTGTCATTTTAGATTCCCGTTAATTGTATCTCTCTCAATTATACAAAATACTTCATTATATGATATCATCTGTAAATGCATTAGTATGCCATTTACTTTCTTCTCCAATAAATTAACAAAGATGCTAAAAACAGATGTTGGGAAAAGATCCATAGGTCACTGTGGAAAGCAAAGTGGACAAGGTACATATTTATCTTAATTGAAAAGGTGCTAACACCTCTAGAATCACACTGTAACCTAAAGTTCTGACCTAAGTTTAGGGGAAAACAAGAAGACAGCTTCAGATTAAATGACATACGATACGAGCAGCTCCATAAATAAAAGCCTTAAGTTTCTCAATCTTGTTGAATATTTACAGCTTTGATCCTATGTCAAAAAACACAACTAGGATAACAGCTTTTCAACACAGGTTTTTGCGTTATATCAGAATATTGTTACTCACCCATGTTTTCTAATATTAAACTTTATATTTCTTTCCAGAAATACTGAAAGTAAATTTCACTGGGATGAAGGCACTGGACATTGCTGCTGGAGATACACAATAGATAGATATTGTAAAGATTCTGAAGTGGCCTCCAGTTGAGACTATCTCTACAAGAATAGATAGGCAACAACACACTAATAGAGCATCAACATGGTGATATGTAGAAATACTGAGCAGCTGAAAAGACGTTTTTACTTGTAAGTTACTTTTAAAATTTATGTCATTTCCACAAGTTCTTGGAATTTACTTGTTTTCAGGGTCCGATAAAAGAAAAAACACCACACGCCATGCAGCCCAATCTAAGAAACACTGAACTGAATGGGATGACATCAGCTGACTTAGATTTTTTTCTGCTGACTGCATCTTTGGTGACAGAACAGTTTCAGCTGCCTCCTTTGAAGAATTAGACTTCTTTTTTAAAAAGATACTAGACAAGATGAAGACAAGATGTAAAGAATAGCTCCTGTCCTGGTGGCTTAGGCACTTCAATTTGCAGAGGATTATGGACTGAGGGAAACATCTACCTTGTTTTTAACCTTACTGATTTTGCATTGTCTTAACATTAAGCTGGAGATGAAACTTTTCTGTGAATTTTGATTGCAATGTGTATTACATGAACTTGTCCTTTTCAATTGCTGTTTTTCACAAAAGGAAAAAAACCGGCCTGCCTAAAAGAGCTGCTACCTGTATAGTGTGCTCAGCTGCAGTGCTATCACAGAAACCTCTTTAGGAAAATCTCTCTCCATCAGACTAAACACAGCAGTCCAAAATAAGGTTTTGAAAAGACCATATTTTGGTTATTTCAGAGAAATGACTTAAAAAAAAAAAAAAGAAAGAAAGAAAGAAAGAAAGAAATAACAGGGACACAATGGAAAGCTTTGCAGTTAGTTTTTAAAAATAACATCCAGAATACATGAATTGTTTGTGAGTTGCTTCCTACTATGCGGCTTCACAGTAAATGCAAGTTTGTTTTGATAACTGGCAACTTCACGGGCTCTTAACTTAAACAATCTCAAGAACTACTGCAGAGACACATTTTACCCAAAGCTCTAGTTCTGATGAAACAGAATCATATCTATTCTAAAACACACAAGTTTCTTACTGTCACTGACCTAGAATGAATTTAAAGCCTTCTTTGTTTTATCTACTGAAGATGGAGCTTCAATGACTACATTTGTTTGTTAAAAGCACAGCCTATTCCCAGCTCCAAAGAACCTCACTTTTAAAAATAAATACAATGTGGGAATTTATCTTCCCAGCAACTCCCCAAAATGCTGAAAATGCAAGACCTGGTAAATTCTTCCAGGTAGCAGCCAAAACTGCAGGATGAGAACAAAGGCCCTCCTCCCAACAAATATGGAAGCAGTGTGTATAGCGGCTTGTTTGTTTCCCTGAGGGTCTCACTAGCGCTGTGGGCTTTCTTTGCTACTAGCAATCCTTGCTGCACTACATTTTCTTCATCTGGTGTTTCCCAGAGCAGGTTAGTGCTGCTTCCTCCCTGTCTGTAGCCCCATGACAAGGCATGGCTTTCCCTCCTGCACAGCTATGGCTGTCAGCCAACGTTATGAATTTAAGCAGCACTCATGCACAGTGTCACATGCTGAATAATATCTATTTTTATATCTATATATAACACCAATTAAAGTAATAATATGCTACTACTTAGGTCACCATGACAGCCACAGCAGCATTTGATCATTTTAATACAAATTGCATCTTATATAAAATTCTGTGTTCATAAAATCTCTTGTCAGAAACTTGTAATAGAAAATTCTAAGGTTAAGAATCAATTTGTCCATTCCAGTGTTATTTCTTTTCTTTGACTGGATCTAAGGTGGGTCTGGCATCAAGAAAAGGATGCAAATATGTTGCAATTAAAAATAACAGAACCCTCCAGTTGTTCAAAGAATAGAATGGTTTGAGTTGAAAATGACCTTTAAAGATCATCCAGTCCCAACCTCCTGTTGTAGGCTGAGTGCCCCCCAGCTCAGTTGTCCAGGGCCCACCCAACCTGGCCTTGAGCACCCCCAGGGATGGGGCACCCACAGCTTTGGGCAGCCCATGCCCGGGCCTCACAGCCCTCTGAGTGAAGAATTTCCTAATAATGTCTAATCTAAATCTCCCCTCTTTTAGTTTAAAACAATTCTTGTCTGATCAATATCTGCCCATATAAAAAGTTGTTTCCTCCTGCTTGTAAGCTCCCTTTAAGTACTAGAAGGCTGCAATGAGGTCTTCCTAGAGCCTTTTCTTCTCTAACCCAGCTCCCTCAGCCTTTCTTCATAGGAGAGGTGCTCCAGTCCTTCGATCATTTTCATGGCCCTCATCTGGACCAGCTCTGAAAACCCCACACCTTTCATGTGCTTGGGGTGCCAGTCTGGATGCAGTACTCCAGACAGGGACACACGAGGGCAAAGCAAAGTGGGACAATCACCTCCCTGCCCTGCTGCTACCCCTCTGTTGATGCAGCCCAGGATACAGTTGGCCCTTCACGCTGCCAGCGCATACTGCTAGACTTGACTCATGTCAAGTTTTTTCATCTCCCAGGACCCCCATGTCCTGCTCCAAAGGGCTGCTCTCAAGGAGTTATTCACCCAGTCTGTACTCATAGCTGGCATTGCCCCAGCCCAGGTGCACTTAGCCTTGTTGAGCTTCATGAGGTTCATGTGGGCCATAAAGCACATAAATTTTCCTCACGCATGTCACAGCCACAAATGTCATTTAGCTGTTCATCATTTTTCTTAGATAGCAAAAACCTCACAACACGATGTTTTGATTGCGTAAAGAGGTCTTTTAGATAGGTCATTATTGCTGGTATGTCAATGTTGTATTTTAAAGAAAATTCTAATTAGCTCACTAGAATATCTATTATTAAATCAGGTCCAGTAAGTAAATAAAACATTTTCCTAAAATTATTTGCAAATACCTGGCATGGTCATGTGAGTTCACTAAATAACTGTGTTAGGTACAAAATTAAGAAGTGTGATAAAATACACAAATGTTGATAGAGAAAATGGAGTCTTTTCACCAGCAAAAAACCTCAGCTGCCAAATCTGATTTTCAAGCAGAGCTCCTCAGTTAAGGCTCTTAAAGGAAGCAGTTTTAGGGGAAAACTGCTCTTTCTGTTATTACAAATAACAAAAGATAGGCACATACTGGAGTGAATTTATAGTTGTGTATCACTCTTGGGACTCTGCTTCTGCTCATAAACAACTCAGATACACTCTCATGGTTTGTGCTGTTAGCAGAGCCCCTAGAGGGACTTAAAACTCCGTATTCATGCAGCAACTATCCATTATGTTATATATTTTAGATGATGAAATTATCACCCAGGAGATGCATTCTCAAAACATTACATGGGGTTTTAGCTCTGTGACTCCCCTCGATTTGAATGGGACATGTGGTTAAACCCTTTGCAAACCTTTGAGAATTTAGCTTAAGATGCTTATCTTGGTGGCAATATCACAACCATTAAGCTCTAATGCTCCTCCCTAAAGCATCATTGTTCAGTTATGTGCTTGATTCTGCTATCTTAGTCCTCCTGAAGAAAGCTCTTTACCTCCCCATTCATTAAATTATTCAATTAAGTGCAATAGGACTACATGCATAAAACGATGCCATTCAGTGAAAGAATGGTGACAGCTTTAATGAACACATCCATAGAGTCACTAGAATTGTCATCATAAAGATTATCAGCTTCCGTACTTATACGGTACATGTCAACTCTACAGAAGATATGCTTTGAATTAAATTACGCGTCTCAGTTTATGAAGGGCTACTGTTTGCCAGCTGATGGAAATGAAAGGATTGAAACTGGTACTCAACTGTGGCACGATTGCCCCATTTTTCTGGGAGCAGTCTTATGCCAAGGAAACAATGTCTATAAGGTACTCAGATATCAGGACCAGATTAAGGATAACGGTCAACAACAAGGTGATGGACTTTTTTAATCTCATGACACCATGGTACTAAGAGAATCACAAGACAAACATCACAAGGGCAGACAGAAAGGCATTACCCTTTTAGATAGATACAGAGCCAGTTGCAACTCTACTGTTCCCAAAAACGCAAAACAAAACAAAACACAAATCAACAGCATTATCAATAAGAGTCCTACCTATCTCTAAAATATGAAGCCATGAAATTAGAGTTATTGACAGCAGTTCCAGAAAGGAAACATTCTTTTTTGTCAGTGCTAACAGGTAGAAAGGGAACACTTCCTCCTTACTAGAAATTTGGTTATCTGTTTAATTCTCTCTAAATATTTCTTTTCTTAACAAACTGCCATCTTTACTGCTTTTCTAGTTATGAGCAGATTTACAGTGTAAAGCAATGTGTGACATCTGTCAATGCCTAGAGCTGCTCTCTGACTTCTGCCTGACAGAAGTTGTAGATTCCCTTCTGACTGTGCCTCCAAAATAATTTCAGCATCAGTGGAGAGCAGAATGTCTTCTTGCCCAAAGAGTGGATAGGAGACAAGTTAATGAGAGAGACACAGAGAGGTTGTAAGAAATATGGCCATTGACAAAAATAATGCTGTCTCCAAACAGCATGAACCCCTTTTCTCAGTGATGAAATGCTGTAGGTTTCTTTAGAGAACACCTGGCCCTCTATATATTCTCTCTTGTTCTCCTTTTCTGCCAACTCTTTTCTGACACAATAGCCATGCTCTGAATGGTGATTCTCTCTGTCACTCTGATCCTTGCAGTCCCAATGATGGGAGAGGTTGGGGTGCGCGTGTAGAAAAAGCAGCACTGGAAAAATCTGCTAAAGCTGGAAAACTTTAGCAGGAAGCCACATCTCCGTTCAGCATTATGACCAATCCTCTGTTCCTGATAACTTTCTTATCATATCAAATGCTCCTAAACTCCAGAGGAACACTAACCCTACCATAACAGCCAGTTCCTGCTGGTTTGGAAGGCCATTGCTTGTTTTCCCTTACCTTCATGAGATCTACCCATTTAACACACTTGCGCTGTCTGGCAGACAAGGCTTTTGGCCCACTGGACATGCTTCCCTTATTGTCTCAAGGCAACATGTCTGTCCATCAAGCAAAGAACAAGAATGTTCTAATAACAACCACTTCAAAACATGCTGAATGCACCTTGGCATACTTATTGTGTTCTCTTCAGTATAGAAACTAAAACCAAAAACAACGGACTTAGATACACCTGCACACAGACGATTCAGTAAATTCCCCAGCAACAAAATTATGTTAATAATTAAGAAACCCAGTCAAACTTCACAAACCTCCCAATGTTCACAGACTCACAATTTTTGTTTCAAACTAAACAGTGTCTTTCCTCTTCAGACAGCAAAATGCACAGTATTTTTTAAGCCAGATAAATTTACTGTGGTCAAAATCAAAATAGCATTTATGATTAAATTCTCTGAAGTAATACACTGACAGTGGCTTCTGACTTCACATTGTAAGTGTGATCATATAGAAATTTAGTTCCAGTTATTTTTCTGCCCAGCAGCTAAGAAATTAGTGGCAATTGCATTTGAAAATCCATTCCCTTTAATGGTTTTTTCACAAAGTAGTGCCTCTCAGATGCTGTACTGCTTATAGAGGTTTTTCATAATAGCAAATGGGCAGCTGCACTTGCTTGGATTCCTAATGTTCAAAGCAATTTAATGCCAAATACCGTTCCTGAAAGACTTCAAAATTTCCTACAAATCCAAATTCAATTACACAAGTAGAGTCTAATCAGTGACTACACGTAGTCTCTTAGTAACTGGGACACTGTTTAGAGCCATAGATGCATCATTTTTAAGTAATTTTCTCTATGAGGGATGCTAAAACATAGAAGACTTGCAGCAGACAATCTTACTCCTTGCAGATCTGCCCCTCGTCTACATTTATTTGCCAGCCACAGACAGTGAATAAAATGGAGGCTGAAATGCACATGCAAGAACAGAAAAGTACAAGCAGACCATAGGAACTTCAGGACCCTATAAAGGTATGCAAGACCATTTAGATTTCAGTAATGAAAAGTATAAATACAGGTAATGAAGTCTAGTGATGCAGCAGATGAACAATACTAAGATATGTATTATATACATGCAAGAGAAAGGAATGGAAAAAAAGGCTGTCTTCTGTGAAGTAATGTTTTGGGAAGAACATGCACAAAGAGGCCACAAACACACATCTGTTTATACCTTCAGCTGCAGCATTCTCTGCCTCCAGCTACTTGTGTGCCCTTCTCTGGTGGTTAGCAACTCTCGATCTGCTGTTGGATATGCCTATCCATCAAGTGCCTGTACCCCTTTTATGGGAAGGATAATAAACTTAGAAGAGTCTAACAAAGAATATTGCATTATCCAAACCAGTAAGGTAACTGGAGGCAGGAGACAAAGAAATCAGCCATCAGACACAACCCGCCGTTTGTCATTGTCTACAATCATCAGTGACACAGGATTATAGAAGAAAATTACTGGAAGACATTAGGGTTTTACTCAAACATCTGAGAATTATATTAAAGTTGCATTTGCAGCAATACACTTACAGAAAATTAATGTTCTCTCTGTCGCTGGAGGGAAAGCATAGGAGAAGCTGCAGGCGCTTCAGACAGAGTCATCTATCACTCAGTATCAGGACCTGGTTTGGAGCCTAGTTCTGGGCTCCCTCTGTTCCCAATAAAAAGCCAGGAAACCTTATCCATTTAAGACAAAGCCTGTCACAAACTTGGCATCAGCTCTTCTTTACCCAAGGATCGAAAAACGGTTCTGGGTTCACCCATTATTCTCCTCTGAGGAAACAAAAATAAATGATTGAACTACAAGAAGGGTAAGCCTCTCCATGCAAAGGTACGTAATGTAGTCATTGCATACAACCTGTTTAAAAATCCTGTTCCCTCTAATAATTTTAGAGGATTTTATTGAATACATTTTTACATTGTGGACTTTTGGCAATTGCAACTTATTTGATGTTGCAAATTTAAACTTGGAATAGGCATTAGTTTTCTACGATGTGCAGAAAATGAAAATGTGGTATGCTTATTCAGAAGAAGATGCTCCAGGTTTCCTCTGATTTTGTAGGCACGCAATACTCCAAATCAGCCTCATTTTGGAGTCTAATAATTTGCTGATTTTCCAAACTCATTAATTAAAACTTGACTGAATAGCAGGTGGGGTTGTGGCCTGTGGATTTTCATTGGCTGAAGCTCTGCTACACGATGCTTCACAAATTAGCATTCTAAAAGGCTGTGTTTCTCAATGCAGCCGGTATCAAGCCTCTTCCCTATTCGGTTTCAGGTATGCTGATCTACAGAAGTGTCTCTCCTGACTACCAAAGACTCTACTTAGTGAAGACTTATCACATCCAAATAAAACCTTCAGAAATCTGGTGTTTTCCAAACTCTTCAGTTACACATAAACCCTCACCACACTCAATTTCACAAGCCCCCAAAGAACCCAACACTTTTCCTTCTACACTATCAACTCCTATTTCCATCCTTCTTCCAGCAGTCTGATGACCTATCCACTCCATTAAACTGCTGAAGAAAACACAAACTTGGTCTAGATCAAAAAGTTCTTAAACTACTCGCACTAAAGAAGGTACAGCCTCACTGGCTGCTGCTCCCTAACTCATAAAATCAAAACTTTATAATCACTGAGCACAGAAAGAGACTGGAAGAGATTTTCTCCTGGTTGCCATGCTCACTGGCCTTTACCTGCTAGAAATTCTGTTATCCCCATCTATCTCACCTTTCCCACAGAGTTTACCAACCTGAATTTGTCACAGTTAGAGCCCTGCATTTTCTCCTGGCACAGATCTCCCTCCCGCTCTGGAAATTCTGTGTTTGTGCTCCCTTCAAGTGCTTTCTTGATTACAGGCCAGGGCCAACACTTCAAACTG
Source organism: Tragopan temminckii (assembly GCA_028571105.1). Lineage (NCBI taxonomy): Eukaryota > Metazoa > Chordata > Aves > Galliformes > Phasianidae > Tragopan > Tragopan temminckii. The sequence goes on along the minus strand of JAOWBP010004028.1, from coordinate 7,099,525 downwards.
TTTGAGCTGATATGGCCCGTACCCAAAACATGAGTGATAAAATGCTTTGTGTGGCTGTATGTCTGAGGAGCGTAAACTGAGGGCAACACAAAAACACGTGGCTGTGTTCTTAAAGGCAAGGAGGTGAAGGTACTTGGCACAAAGCAGTAGGCGATTTGCAGGATCAGGATCTTACCTGTCTCTTTGAAAGAACATAAATATGGCTACAGAACTGAATAATTTACATGTAATTTCCTAACAGAGCTTCACACAGCCATTCTTATTCAACATAGCATTAAGCATAACCTCTATCTTCAGAAATTAAAAAAAATTTACGATTATACACAGGTCTACAATTTCTTCCACAGTGTGAGCAATATTTAGCCTCTACAGGAAGGAAGGTTTTTTTCTTTTCAATGCAAGGGCACTCTGAGAGAAATGGTGGAAAAATTCTATTTATTTGGAAGCTATTCCTGAAAACTGGGTGTTGGGAAGTGAGAATTCTAGAAGACAAGAATGCCTGTGTGGTGATTGCAGCTGCCTCCTTTTCCATGGCTTCAGCATTTGCATGTAATAAAATAAGTTATAAAAATTCTGCATCATTGATTTCTCTTCTGGTAGGGTGTCAAGCTGTGATATTATCAGGATGCTGACAGACTTACAGAAAGATTACAATCACTGTTAACAAAAAAGGCAACAACATGAATCCGTAATAGCTTTCTGGGGAAAATGGGAAATATCAGCTTTCGAGACAAAGGAGCTGAAAAAAGCAAGAGTAAATTAAATAGAAAAACGGATCACCTCTTTAAATTCCTACCTTACTTGTCTTATTCTTCCAAGCCTTGCCCTCCTTTTCAGTCACCTTCCCTCTCCCTCACCCCCAATGATTCATTTTAAAAACCTCAAACCAGAAGCATTTTCATAAAAGGTCCTTATTGAAATCTTTTCTAAGTGATTCCTATAGGCTCTGGTTCCATGCATTGCTTAAATCAGCATTCTTGAAAACAACAACTCTTGGAAATTGATTGACAGCAAGTGTTGCTTCTTGTTTCCAGGAAAGCTAATTCAGCAGAAAAGGGATCTTACTGTACAGGAATGAACATACGAAACAAAAACATTATAAAGGATCATTTAAACAGTTATGTATCTGTATCCTTCCACTTCTTCTTTTCTCTTAATATACAAATGCTAAGAGAAAAAGCTTTAACACAGGTAGTTGGTCACAGAATGACAGAACAAAATGTGAAAGCAAAAGAAGTTGCTTCACTTTCTTCTTCCAGAGGCTCAGCCATTGCTTATGAGTTTAAGTGGCCACAAGCAGAAAGAGTCTACTCATTGCCACCACCTTTTCCAATCCTGTGGTGCTGTATGCAGATTTAGATTTAGAAGACTTCAGATTACACAGAAGAGGGAAAAAAAAACCAAACAAACCCACAAACAACAACTAGTTAGAGAAATATAAGCTTGTTCTTGCTCTTCAGATGGGCAAGATTCTTCCAAGCAAAACATGCTGGGCACGGAAATGAAAGGAGGGCAAGCTGCTATTTCTGGTCCCAGCTCTCAATATCATAGTTGTTTGAATGCATCAAGATCACATGGGGACCACATATGAACTAGGAAGAGCACCATTTATGTTTTTCCACGTTGCCCAGATCCAGGGTACAATGTGTCAGGTTCTGCACTCTGACATTATTTCCAGACAGATGAAGCATGCTTTGCTAAATGAGCTCACACTCATCAGCTGTCTTTTTCAAAAATGAGGGGTTAGTTGGAAGGAAACAGTGTTATTTTTTTTTTCCAATAAAATTTCTAAAAATTCTAACTAGAATAAAATGCATCTATACAGCATGCACTTGTCTCCAGAGAGTTTTGAAGCTACTTAAAATATATTTAAAATACACATATTCCTAAAAAACAAACAAACAAACAAAAAAACCCAACAAAGACAAAAAAACAACAAACCTTAAAAAATGGTCACAGGAGGAAAAACTTCCTTGATAATTTCAAAAAAAACCAAACCACCTTTCCTATTAAAAATATTACTAGGGTGTATGATTTTATGTTGACACATTTTCTTCTAGAATTTTCTTTTCTAAAATTTATCTCCAACAGAAGCACTGGTAACACCAAAGCCCTCAGTGAGAGACCTCAAAACCCTCACTGCAAAATGTGAGCTCTATGGTGAGCTTCTTTGATCGTTTTGATAATCCCTACAATGAAGAATGTATGCTTGATTTTTATCTTTTTTTAAAAATGAGAACATATAATGTCTGCAGTCAAGGTAATGTATTTTTCATTACAATGAATTCTGCCACAGATGTACATCTTTGGTGCACTGGAGGGAAAGAGTTGCAAACAATGTTTGCTATGCTAAATAAAATAATATTTTGTCAGTCCACAATACCACTTCCAGTGGTTCCAGTAAATACAAGAGAAATCCTACAGTGGAAGAAAACGTCCTAAGAGAAATTGCTTTCTATCTCCCTCCAGTCAGCAGCTGACTTCTCAGTCATTCAGCTTTAGGGTGTATTTCTTATAAATGTTTTATCCTGTATTTTGTAAACACGGGTGTTCTCATTTTAAAAGGAAATGTCTAATCCTTTCTTGAATCCTGCTAATCTTTTTGCTACAGTGACATCCTACAGCAATGAATATCAATCCAGTAGCCCTTATCTTCTGTATCATTTTAGAATGGCTGATCAGAACCTAATACTACACTTAAAACCACGGCAAGTAATTGATTCAAAATAAATTACAATATTTTCAGATTCATTGTCTCAAACCCCATTCTCTAGGCTTATCCAACTTCATGAACTTTTCCTGATCACCATGTTTTAATTCCAAGGGATTTCTACTTAACCTTTCCCCAAACATACCTAGGCCTTTTCTCAGAGTGATTATAGTCAATTACATGTCTGTAATCTCTATGAGTAGTTTACATTATGTTAACGTGCATTACTCTGCATTGGTCAATAACACATTTCACCTTCCATTACATTGACCACTAGCTAGCCTTTAAGCCACACAGTCTTTTTCAGTCTCAACTCTACTAAATGAATGCACGATTTGAAAATTCACTATTTTTCACTTATTTTTTTCCACAGCACAAGACACATGGACCCACTGCTGGCAAATAATACACATAAGCATCAAAGCAATTGGAAAGCAATTTGGTTGCTAAGTTTCTCAGGTCACATTTGACTTGAAAAATATTACACACTATATCAGAGGACCTACTCCTTTTCCAAACAAATTTAGTATTCATGAAGAGTCCTTCTATAGACAAAAGTCATTTCTTTTACCTTTTGTCTCTCACAAGATGTGCGCCCATACAAAATGCACGTACAAGCTCACATCTCAATTACTTTGCAGATTTTTCTTTATTAATAGACAGTAATATGGTTATAGAATTAACAATATCATCCTTGCCTGATGTGGGGATATCTAACTGGATATCTATCTAGAAACCCAGTCAAGACTACAACCTCACCATATAAAGGCATCCTCTTTCACATGGAAAGTAACCTGATCCAATAACTTTGGGTTACAGTCAGTAGGAATGGGATTTGAAGCACTTCTGAAATGTGGGTGAAAAGTTTCAGTTGCTTGGTCAGCAGCTGAAGTATTTTTGTAGTTCTACAAATTCACTTAAGCGCCTGTTCAGAAATCCGCCCTGTAAGAAAGGTTTAATATTTGATGATAAGCATCATGTGAAAAACTAGATGCAATACCCTTTTTACTATTAAAGGCAATGAGAAAAAACTGAGGCATCATATGCTTGAAAGAAAGTTATATTTTAAGAAAGCATGAGCCAATCTTTTATTTTTTATGAGCCATTCCCCAGAACTAGCAGTAACATACAGTAAGGCCTTTGAGGAGGGCATTTTGCTTAATAGAACAGCTTGGCACATCCTGTTTCATCTAAAGGAAGTGCTTAACTGTTTTATAGAGCTAGATTACATATCATCATAACCTCAACATTTTGAAAGTAAAATATGTTATGGTAGATGATTCAATTACTTTCCCCTTCATTACAACCACTTCTGTAAAAACAGTCTTACCAATGAGAAGCCACCAGATTTTCTGCTTTACCACTTTTCACTCACTAGTCTTGAGTGAGAGGCAAAAGCAAAGCTCCTGAAAGATTACAAAATCAGTTTAAGATGAACGCTAACCTGCTGCATGATAATCTCAGAATATACGCTAATATATTTTTCATGAGACTTCTGAAGGGTGAAGATTAACCAGCTCTTAAAGATCACCCTTTTTTTTTAGTGTTGCACCACAGTAAGCACTGTACCTCAGAAATACTGCAAGAATTAGTTTGAAAGCTTAAAAAAGAATCTTTCAAAACGTATTTTACATGGAAAGTGTTCCATCTTCAATGAATGTATTTTGGAATGGCTTATAATTTGAATCTTCAGGCATACTGTCATGATCATGTGGACTTCTCAGAACTGATTCAAGCTCTCTGAATCACACTCATTACTATGCTATCACACAATATCCACTTACCATGCACGCATGTTCTCTGTGTAATTAGCCAACTTTCCAAGATGCACATAAAGAACAAAGTTGACTCTAAATGGGAATGACTACAAAGCTCCATACAGACCTAAATCAAATTACTTTCATGTCTTGTCCCACCACTCACTTGCAGCTGCATCTGACAGAGAGAAGAGTAAAATGGTGCTGTTTCTCCTCCCTTCACCCACGTGCCTGACCAGCCCCAAGCTTCACCTGGGAGGTATCAAAAAGAGGTAGAAAACCTTCAGTGCTTTTCATAGATCCTTTCATATTTTCTTTGAATTCTCTAGTAAAAATATTCATGTGTTGATACATATCACTTTATTGATCTGCCTATTATTGTACTTTTAGATGCCATTCAGTATTTCCACATTTTTACCTTTTCAACTAGTGGAAGCAGTTGCACACATTGGTGGTGATTGTGAACTTATGTGATTGCAATAAACACCTATAACAAGCCAGAATAATAAAGGATTGATTGACTACCCTAGCTCTTCATAGACTAAAAACTAGTCAAGTACAATTCCGAACACATCTTCAGGCACAGACTCAAGCAGAAACTCATTAGAACTTCTCTACTCATCATAAGAATTCTGATTAGGCTGGAAAACATAAAATGCTTCAGGCCAAACAAGCAAGTGTGTCATTGTATATAGATCTCTTTTATGTAATTCTTGTAAATCATCTTCCAGAAGATGGCTTTAAATACTGAAGTGTAATTAGTATAATTACTGCTTTGCAAGTAGCAGGAAGTTGTATCCAGTAGGGACAAGCGAGCCAGTTTGAAGGGATGGGGGAGGAATATGAAAGGAAACACATCATCCCAAACTCCAGCTCTGAAAAGATTCAGAATTAATTTCAGACTATTTAAAGAATTTGCTTCATCGTGGAAATATTCATTTTGGTGACAATATTCCTACAGGGCTTACAAATCCTTTTAAAAATATGTTTGGCTCCCTGGGAGCCTTCTTAGACATCTTAAAAACTGAAGGATTCATTCAAGGGAGAAAACAGAAAAGAGCTGCAATTCAGTGCGACCCCGTGACATGGGCAGTGTTGAGGAAATCACTGGAAACAGGGCATTATCACAAAGCAGTTAACTCGTTTCTTAAATTAAACAAGATTGATTTTTAGTAAATGTCAGCTAACACAAAGAAATAATATACCTGCATAGCCTGACTCCATGTTGTGTACCTCTGCAAGAAATTCAAACTTCAGGAAATTTAAAATAAAGCCAAAAGAAACAAACCTACCCCAACAACTACACAAGACTGGCCTCTTTGTTTTTCCTGCCATGCACAGAGCATTGTGCTCTGGAACGGCTATGGAAACACCTAGAACCTCCTGCCCAGGAGCTTAGCAACCTGCACCCTTTCTGAGGCTTAATCCTCCAAGATGCACCAGGTGGGAGCATTTTCCCTACAATTTTATAAATTATTCTACTGAAGTACAAGGTAATAAATGGAGGTAGGAGTATGTGGACTACACCCCAGGCAATCATGAGTATGCTCAAATCCAGCTAGCCTGGGGGATTTGACAATGCTTAGATATATTCTGCAGCCCCATTTATCTACCAGGATATCAGAATCTTTTGAGATTCTTTAATAGCAGCATCAGTGCTAATTTTATGCTAATCTCTTACTGTGCACATCCACGATCATTAAGACCTTAGGAGATTGGATATTACATGCAGTAGCTGATCATTTGTTAAATAGAGAGTTAATGAAAAATATCTGATAAATTTAAACATTAACTTTGTATTTGTTTTCTGTACAGCTGCACACAATAAGAAGCTCTCTGGCTAGCACTAATATACTCATTTTTTTGCATAAGTGTTTTTGTTAACTAATACGTCATAAGATAAAAGTAGACCTTTTCAGAGAACACAAGGTTATTCAAGCGAGAGCTCATATTTTTTTCTAATTCTATATTATGAGAACAAAACTGCCATGGAATCTGAAAGAGTAAAATAATTTCCTGTCTTTAATTTACCTGAACCTCATTAAATCTGTTTAACTAGTTTCATTTCCCCAGATTAATCCCCATCTCCTGAGATATTTTTAAAGTTGTTACCCATAACAAAGCTCTCCTGCTTATAAAACTGAAGAACCTGTTGTTTCTTGGCTGCGCTGATCAACCTCACTCTTATTGCCAAAGATACACGTCCCAGAGCAATCATAACTGCACTGAATAAAAATCTGAATGTGCATAATTTGTTCCTTAATTTGGGTAAACGCAGCCTACAGAGGTTACATACTCACCTGTTAGTGATGGCCAGTTATATAAAAGTAGCCTTTAAATTTCCACAATACCACTACAGGAGGCCTACTCCAAAAGTAATGCCTCCTATTTTATGATGTCAGAGGCAGATGGTGGTGGCATGACAGCAGAGGCTGAACTTTCCCACCAACATTCCCTTACATTTTGTTGCTCTACAACAGATGGCAGCAGAGGGGCAGTCCGACAGATTGGTTTCTGACATGGAAATGCGGATGAAGCAAAGCGACACAGTCATAGGTGTCACCGAATTCCTCCACGCAGAAAAAATTGCACCCATTGACATTCATTGCCGCCTGTTTAACTTTTATGGAGACCAAACAGTGGATGTGAGTACAGTGAGGCGGTGGGTGGTGAGTTTCAGCAATGGTGATAGCAACACAAAAGACAAGCCACGTTCCAAACAGCCATGCACAACTGTCACACCATGAAATGAAGAGCATCTCAACCAGCTCATCCACATGAATAAGCAGATTACAACCAGGGAACTGTATACAGAGTTGAACATTGGCTTCAATGTGTTAGAAACAATGGTGGAAACATTGGAATATCACAATGTTTGTGCCAACTGGGTCCCAGAAATGCTCATACAGGAACAGAAAGAACACTGTATGCAAGTTTCTGAGGATGATGAAGCTGAAGATGGCAGTTTCCAGGATCATAGCATAAGAGGTGACGAGACATGGTGTCACCATTATGAGCTGGAGTCTAAACAGCAGTCCATGTGGAGTGGTGACATGTGAATTCGCCATCAAGGAAAAACTTCAAGACACAGCCCTCAGTAGGTAAAAAGCAATGCTTGCTATCTTTTGGGATTGGAAAGGGGTGATACTTTCGGATTTCCTGGAACCCAGAGAAACCATCATCTCTGACCACTACATCATGATGCTGAGCCGAAGGCTGGAACTTCCAGAGTCAAGCCAGAGAAAAAGATAACTGTTCTCTTGCATCACAGTAATGCCAGTCTCTCTACCAGTGTGAAGATGGTGGAGCATATTGCCAATCTCGGCTGGACTGTCCTGCTACACCCACTGTATAGTCTGAATTTGACACCTTCTGACTTCCATCTGTTCAGGCTGATGAAAGATGGACTGTGTGGGAATTTTCCTAGCAATGATGCCATCATAGCTGCTGTGAAACAGTAGTTCACCCCCGCCAATGCAAATTCTTATGAGTGCAGTATGCAGGCTCTTGTTCATTGTTGGCAAAAATGCATAGCTAACGGTGGTATGTTGCTTTATTAAACAGCATTATTGTGGTCTTAGTATCTGTTGTAGCTTCCATAGAAATAAGTAGGGGGCATTACTTTTGGAGCGACCTATACAAATATGCCTTCCTAAGAGCAGAAAATACAACTCTGCTTTCATAGTCAGGAAAAATAATTTTTTTCTATATTCAGCTCTGCTTGGAGACCTGTGCTCTGAAAGTAAATAAAATAATCACATTGAAAAATAGAAAAAAATATTGTTTTGCAACTTCTGCAATTCAGATTATATACGGGGGACCTGAGGGACCACTTTCATTTAGCTTTATCCCTCATGGTTCAAGGCACAGGGCTCTCCCTTTCACTGTTGACTGCTCAACCAATTCTGCCCTGAATCAAATCCAACAGTATTTATGAACATTATTTACCTGGAAAACTTAGTGTAGGATACATTGCAGCAAACCTCCCTGAGCAAAAAGAGCCCAACTAGTACAGGTTTCCAATCACTACCAAGTTTTCCTTCTACGTTCACATGTCATAGAGTTAGTGTGGAAAGCTAGGTCATAGCACCTAGTCCTCTCTCCAAATCCCAGCCAGACACCTCTTGCACACACACACCACAGAGAACTCAATGGCCAGGACCTCATGCATCTCACCCGCAGGTTGTGGGAGGCTCTGAAAGTGTTACATCCCCCAGGGAGCTCCTGTCCTGCAGGGCTCCTCATGCTCACACCATACCTGTTGCCAGGTACCTCTTGTCAGCCAATTAAGGAACTGCCACAAGACAACTGGGGAGCCTGGCTCCCTTCCCCTCAAGGCCTCACACAGAGGTGTGGTGTGACAATCAGCAGTGCCCCAACATGTTAAAATCACTTTACATTTGTGTAGACTGAGATATAAAAATAGAAGTTTCTCCTATTACAAGCCTGAGATGATTACTCAAAACTTGTGAAGCTTTATTACCAGACTACAGTGTCTCCCATTTCTTGCTATTCATTAGATCTCATTAGCACTTAGGGGCAAAAAAAAAAACCAAAACAACTTCCCTTGCATTTTCAGCTTCCTCCCCTTCGCTCATTGTTCAGCTTGTTCACAGTTCCCTAGGTTCAGATATATTCTTGATAAAAGTGAAGGTGCTAAAAAACTGTAAGGATAATTGTCTGCCACAGGTATATAGGTTACATTTGATGAGTGTTTGTATTGATATTTACTGTACTATTTTCTCTTAAACAAAAGGGAGTATTTCCTCTTGTAAGTCTTGTATGCTGGTAAAACCTCACCAAAGCAATGTATTGTTCTGTTCTAAAAGGGCATACTCATTAAAATATTGTATGCAGATCTGAATTTCATACCTTGCTGTAAACTACATAGGGACACAAATTGTTATTCAACTAATATTTTCTCTAAGATTATTTTTTATTTCACCCTCACAGGTTTCAACGAGTTGGTTATGGATTACGTGGCTATGCAGCTACTAGACTTTCTATGCTATAAAAAGGAAAAGTCTTACTAGGTTCCTCCTTGGTTTTAGTGTACAGCCAAAAGCATACATGCATTTAATTTTCTGTTCAGACAGTTTCTCTCCCTGAAAGTGGAAGATCCCATTCAGATCTGACAAAAGCTTTTACTTATAATGCCCAATTTATAATGTAAACTATTGCAAATCAAACTTGATTAGTTTGGTTAGGCAAGGCAGATATTGAGTATCAACTTTTGTCAGAGGATAGAATTTATATTCTGTCAGAGGACAGATCATATTAGCAACCAGCTGTGAAGTCACAAGAGCTAAAAAAATTAAAATAGAATCTAATGACAGAGGAAAACTTGTATTGTCTTTATTTATTTATTTATTTGGGCAACCAGTAATGTTAGAGCTGTTAATACCAGTATTGATATTTTTGTATGAGGATTTGTCCCTGTAAACTTAATGCATTCAAAATCTACTGACACTGATTAAGAGTTTAAGATGCACAATCAAGATGGATTTTGACCTGCTTGGAGTACTGTGATGGGAAGGAGTTGAGGACTGTCTGATGCTTTTATGTACAGGCTTTGTAAACTCAGGATATTTCAGTTAACGTACGTAAATTGTGTGGAGAAAAAAAAAAAAGATATCAACTAGCTGACAAAAATTTCTTAAAGAGCTACCACACTCATTCTCAAATGAGAGTCTCCATGGAAAAGTGTGGCTGGAGTTCAGTAGACCTTGCTATACTTCAGCAATGGGGAACAGTGGATATTTATATAAACGTACATAGAATTACCATGGTTGGAAAAGATCTCCAAGACCACCTAGTACAACCGTCCACCTACCCGCAATATTTCCCTTAGTACCCTTGAACACCTCCAGGATTGGTGACTTCACCACCTCTCTGGGCAGCCCATTCCAGCACCTGACCACTCTTTTGGAGAAGAAATTTTTCCTAATATCCAACCCAAACCTCCTCCAGTGTAACTTGAGGCCATTCCCTCTGGTTCTATCACTAGTTATGCAGGAGAAGAGGCCAACATCTACCTCACCACAACCTACTTTCAGGCAGTTGTGAAGAGTGATAAGGTCTCCCCTGAGTGTCCTCTCCTCCAGACTAAACAATCCCAGTTCCCTCAATTGCTCCTCATAAAACGTGAGTTTTTTTATGTTGCTCCAGACTTTGCTGCCCTTCTCTGGACACACTCCAAGGCCTTGCCTTTCTATTGTTGAGGGGCCATATTCCACACGTGAATACGCACAGGCAATTTTTCCCTACTTCTAGAGTCAAGTAGGAAAACTACGTTAATGTAAGGATAGCATTGCAGATTTAAAGCATTAAAATCTCACATAGTTCAACACCAGCAGTAATGTTTGTTTTCCATACTGCTGCTATGTTGTATTCCTTATCTTCCATTCTTGCCATTATTTTTCATTTACTTTATTGTATTGATGTAATAAAGAAATCATAGATGTGGTACAAAACAGAGCAGAACCCCCAGTGATATCCAAGTTTACACATCCAGACAGCAATTTTGATGTTGAAAACTTGAAGTACGGTTACATGTAGAAAAATACTTGTTTAAAAACAGCCAAATGTGGTTCCACATCTGTTGTGGAAATGTTCTGCTGTAACCAGCTAACAAGGCGAGCTCTCTCTGCCCCTCATTGCTCCTCAACTTCCTTCCCCCATCCACTAATTGCTAGGTCCCAAAATGAAGCTAAACCAAGGAAAACAAATCAGTTTATTCCGCAGACCCTCAATTACACTGAGTAGCCACTTCATACCCAAATGACAATTAAAACTAGATGATCTAGTGGTCTTTTCCAACCTTAACGATTCTATGATTCTAAAGGGGTCAACTGAAAAGAAAAGGCTGAGAGGTGATGCTGGAAAGGTAAAGCAGCTGCCAACAACTAGCTACTCTGAGACATACAAGAGATAGGTATTACCCATTTTACATGCCCAGAAGCACCTGGCATGATAACAGCTATAAATAACATTCTCTGTCCAGTCTCCTGAAGCAGAGGAGTGAAAATGCTATTCTTGCTGAATAGAAACGCACGGAAATGAATAGAACGCAGATTCCTTCAGTGTAAAACACCATTTTTACACCACATTGAAACAGTGTACCAGATGCAGTTGAAACTATTTTCAGACCTTTGCATTTATAGTACCACATAAGCCAACTATCAGTATTGTCATGAGTTAGTTTCATCCTATTGAACCCTAAAAGCCAGAAATGACTGGTATGCATGCAAGGACAGTACTTTTCTCTGTTTTCAAATGAATGATTCAATCTTTCTGAACATCCACAATTCTGGGATGATGATATTTTTTGTTGCTTGTGCACCCATAGCTCAGTTGGTTGCAGCAAGCTGATGGATGGGTAAAGAAAAAGAGCCCAGTTGCGAGTCTGCTTGGCTATTACCCTTTATTGGAACTAAGGTTCGCCTCTTTTTCCACGATAACTGGCACATATAGTGAGAAAAACAAATCCTATTTCCTCTGAAAAAACATTTTCCTTTAATCTGTCTCATATCAGACAATTTCCAGATGATTGTTTCTTCACTGTCTGAATTTCTAGATGGATTACTACTGGGCATTCTATAAGTTCTCTCACTTTTAACAGGTCATACATAATATTTGGTATGTAGGCTGCATACACATAGAGACATTATGCTGCTAATGCAGCTCTATCTTCAAATGTTTTGGTAAAAATCAAGTGCTTCATCACTCTCTCTTCTCTTCACTGGCACACTCTCTACTTCTTGGTTTCTTTCTGCCTCCCTTTCCTGACGTCTGCTTCTATCTCACAGATGCCCTTTCTGAATTATATGCTGTCACTATGCAATGTTCACTCAGTCCTAAAATCCCATTTTTGTTTTAGTTAGTCATCAGAATTATTGGCTTCAGGAGCTGGAGGCCATTATTCAATGAGCCTACCTTTATATTTGCCCCTTGTGTTTTAAGTGTCAAGAACAAAATAGCTAAGTGTGTAGAATAGCAAACTGGGTTACAAAGTTTTGAGCTTGCCCTGTGATAAATCTTTTAGAGGATGAGGGGAAGACAAGTTATATATTAACTTTTTATTATTATTATTTATTGAATACTACATCTATTGGAAAAGCATGTGAATTTAATACTGCTTTGTCGGTCACAGAAATTGAACAAAAGCTCCCTAAATCTTAACTTCTTCATTAAGATAGGCAGAAATGATTTAATTTGTCCTAAAAAAAAAAACAATTTACCAGAAAAAAAAATCCTCCAATGCTTGCACAGTAATGCTAGATATTATAATATTCTCAGCATTACTCTAGAAAACCAATACCTGGAATTGACAGCTAGGCAATATATTGCCTACCTTGCTATATTAGGACAAACGGACAACAGGGAAGAAAAATAAAGCACGGAAAAAAGGTTCATAATATAAGAAACTGTTATAAGTGACAAGGCAAGAGAAGACGGCTTTAGAAGTGAGAAGAGAGGAGGATGCAAGGGAAGCACAATGTTACCACTCAGGTACTGCCCATACCTTCCCACAGTGCTGCAGCCCCCCAGCTCTGCCACTGCAGGGCTGAGGCAGACACCAGCAGCCATAGGCACCCACATGGAGAACTGAACTGCTGTGGTGAAAGCAAAGCTATGTTCAGCAAAGAAAGTTGAGCAGAATTAAGGAAATGCTGAAATAAATGAGTTCTTTTTTTTAAACAACATCAAAAAAAAAAATAGTGGCATGTTCCTGGTGCATAAAAACTATGGCTTATAGTCTTGCTAACTATTTTGAGAAAACAGTCTGAAAGGTTCTGGAAAGGAAAAAGAAGGGAAGTTGGATGAGACTCCCTAGAGGCTGAATAAAAGTTTTCTGACACATATATATATATATTTGGTCCTGCCAGTGCAGCCATTTGTGTTTAAAATCCTGGTACAGGATCCAAGCAGTGACATTTCAACAACATAACTATTTAGAATTCCATTATTTTGGTTTTGAAGGCTCAACAGCAGTAGTTCGTTCGGTGCAGTTCCCTTCTCATTATCACTCCTCAGTATGGCACACTCTCCATGTCACGCAATAAGGGAAACCATGCTACCTCTCAGTGCCTTAATTACCACTGCAGCCACATCCAACCCAGACAGCAGATCTCATTTCCTAAACCTGCATTGAATTGGGTCACAAACTGGCCTCCAGGACACTTCCTACTACAGTTCATGATAGGCAAATGTGATCAAAAGTTTCCAATGATGTTAAATGTAATCACTGTTTCTCAGTCTCGTCTGATTGAAATAAAAGATGGAGAACTGCCACAGGCTGCTTTAGAGAGGAAAAAAATCACACACAAAACATCCCACAACAACAACAAACCCAACAGGGACAGTTTATTTCATTTTTGCCTTACCCCACCAGCTGCCAAGTAAATTTAATAAGTCTTTGTTTTATGAAGAATCACAAAAACGGTCCAAAAGCAATTTTAAACAGCCATTAGATACTAAACAAACATACCTTCGCTGTAACACACAGCTACATTTTTGGTCCCATAAAGCAGCTCCAATTTTACACTCCATATTGTCTGTCTCTTGGTGCGTGTTAACATGCAACATGTACCCACATTAGAAAGGCTCTGACAGAAATACCAAATTAATATTCTAAACATTTCCCACTTCTTTCTAACACATACATTTGTGCAACAATTTCCAGTTCATGCACAATGCTGAATTCTGCTCTGAACATTTTCTTCCCCTTTTTCTTACAGACCTTTTTCAGATCTTTTGATTTTCTCCAGGCTGTACTCTTAACTGCAACTTTCTCTTCTCCCCATGTACAGGCAATGCCTGCCTTGCCAATCTACAGGTCCAGTTCATCCACATCTGTTTTCTCTGCTATTATGGGCTGCTGTGGGCACTCCTGGCAGGAGAGTACCAACCAAGTTGACATCTTTTTCTATAAATGTTTTTCCCCTCCAGCTCTGACATCTTCCTAGCTAAACTGCCCTACTTCTCTGACCTGGCAAAATACAATGTTTGTAGCCCTAGACTTCTTTACATTATTTTGGTCTTTTTCCCTTTGAAAGCTTTTCTCTCTTTTGTTTGTATATCTAATGATTTCTGCAGAGAATATATGCAAAATATAACCTTTTTTCGAGGTGTGTTTTCCATCACACTTCATACTTTATTCACTGTTTGTTTCAGTAACCCTTTCTCAACACATTATCTCCTCAATCTCACTACCATCCTCAGACCATTTCCCCCACCATCCATACTGTTCTTTTGTCCTTTATTAAGCACAGCTCTCCCTGGAATTAAAAAAAAAAACCACCTCCTAGCAAAAAGTCCAGGAATTGTCAGTATTTTAGCCTTTTTTTTGTTGTTGTTTTTACCCTCAGGCCTGGCTTAAAGCCACTGATCATATACTTCTCAATCTTATCTTCCCTCAAACCTGCCTTCTAATTCTGTCCTCCAGTACATTTTTCATAAGAATGTTATGCTTCAACCTCTGCATCTCTTTTCATTCTATATCTTGTCTACAGCTACCTCTGCTGATGGGGTACAGGTTACCATAGCTGCACCAATGAGTCACAAACTGATCTACTATGGTCAGATCTTCTCAGCCAACAAGATGGAAAATTCATTTTCTTATGGAATCAAATGACAAAATCTGATTTTTATTACGAATCAAAACCTTCTAAACCACATCAAAAAAAAGACAAGAAGACTGGCATTTTTATTTTCAACATTATTTTTCAAACACGCCGTTTCCACCCACCAATCTAAAATTTGGGCTTGCACATTCATTTTGCATCTTTCCTCTTCCTAAAGGATCTATTCTCTCTATAAATTTATTCATTATAACACTGCAGCAAAAAATATTTTCCTTATTCTCACTTTGCTCATGCAATCCTACTCTTTGCATTCGCTAACTAGTTTGCCATCATTGGTTGTATCCAACCATATATGAATACGTGCTTTGGAAAAATGGATACTGTTTGCAAAAGTTCAGGGCATTCCTGTGAGGGAAAAATATGTGGAATTTCCAGTATATTCACTGATTCCACTTGATATATGCGGAATATCAAGTAGTTTATTAGCTTTACAATGTGCAGCTGTAATTCTGATACTGTTAAAAAGAGTTTTACATGCACAAGACCCCACAGTCACTTCAACAGTTTGTGGTGTGGAAACGGTCTCCTCCTCCTGGCAAAATTTGAGTAAGGCCTTGTGATATCCAACAAGTAAGTCCAGGACCTAGTTTAGACTATCTGGAGAACTCCACTAAGTTACCTGCCTCTCCCATTCCACTGCAAATTATTGCAATTATCTGATATTTTTAATAAAAAGTCTCATTAAAAGTAATAATGGAAGTAATGAAGAGGTCACTTTTAAAAGTGTCTGCAGCTGTACGCATTGCACTTAAGTATTTAATACGAAGACAGCTAAAAACCAAAAAGAAAAGAATGCCTTGGAGTTTCACCTTTGAAAACTAAAATCAGGCAGTATTATGGCATCACTCTCTTATGTTATAGTAAAGTCAATCACGGTGTACTCAACAGTTTAAATGTTGAGTTTATTTATTAGTAAATAACAGGTAATAAAAACAGTAAGAAGATTTATACTGACAACTGTACTTCCTATGAATAAATTTAGTCTAATATTATCAGTTCATTTCTGGTAGTTATATCTCTCACCACTCTGCTTTAGTTTTTTAGTTTAGCTTTAGCTTCAGACAGCAATTAAGTCTTCTTCACTACGCAACTAAGCCAGCCCTAATTAAAGTCAATGGGAGCTTTCCCTCATACTTAATGGCTGTTGGTTGAGGCCCCAAAGTAGTTGTATAAAGAGCATAATACGTCACTTACTGATAAATAGACTGCCTTTGAAAGAAATATTGGGAATGCACTGCAAGCCTCTCATTCCGTAACCATTTGCTGAAGCCAGATGCCCAGATGACTGCTCAAATCTTTTGATAAACAGTGAAATAACAATGCACGAAGGGCCTGATCCTGCTCTCATTGAAAATGATGCTGCAACTCCAAAAGAGCAAAGGTAGAGGCTAATGTTTACCTAGCAGACACTACATTTTTAGTCTGGAAAGCACTAAGCACGTATTGGTTGGCATTATCATACACGACAACGCATTAAAGGCTCAGTTTTTCCCACAACAGCAGATTCCCAAACTGTTACGAAGGCCTGGATTGCTACGGATAATCAATCACAAAAGAAGTTTTTAGGATCCAATTTTTCTCAAGATGTGAGTTACTGCTGTCCACAGCTTTTACCTTTAGGCCATTTAAATGATCAGGCTACCATCTCACCTGAATATAGGTCAGCCTAAATGAAGGAATGAACTAGGTTGTAAAAATAAAATCTCAATTTCAATTTTCTTAGAGAAATAAGGTGGCCAGAGAGGCTCAATTCAAGAGAGAAACAGTAAAATTAAAAATAAATAGATAAAATCAGCTACAAAAGTTTTTCTTTTACGAGTAGAAATGGTCATAAAAGAACCAAAGCTTTCCTGGAATCAAAGAGCAGGGAAGAGGAGTATTCATCTGGTATGGTACAGCCATGGAATGAACATAACCGTGTGCAAGACACAGGCTAGGAGGAATATCAGCATCCGAGTCTCACAGCAGGCACATCTGCAACTAACAGCTATTTCAGGAGATAAAACAGGGGGAACACTGACATAGCCACACACCAATGAAATACTGATAAAAGGTACAAGGCAAGAAAACAGAAAACTGGTGAGCTACTACCTGCCCAAGCAAGCTGTCAAAATTGTCTGCACCAACTACACTGCAACTCAGCAACATGGATTCTGTTGAAATGCTTCTGCCTGGACGTTGTGCATTTTACTTGATTAGCGGGTGCTCAGATAGATTTGGGACTTAAGCATCCTGTTCCCTCCTAATGGAAGAAAAGAAAACCATTTTTCTTCCAGGTTTTTGGAATCACCTTCATAAAACTATTACTGTTAAAAATAATTCATTCACTGAACATTTCCCACTGAACTCAATGATATCTTTTTGATGGTGGCTATTTCTCCATGTTTGCCCTGAGATAATCTGCTTCAAGTACTCAGCCCACTGTTCTTCTACTGCACCAGCTCCTGACTGTTAGCAACACATTTCTCAATTGCTTGAGTAACTAAGGCCAACAGAATGGCATGTGCTTTACATAGCCATTCCATTTGAATCTTCTTTGACTTTAGGACTTCCATATTCTCATGTCTCTTTTGATTTAAATACTACTCATCTACTTCTCATCTTACAAGAGTTTCAAGTCAGAAACACAAGTACCTTTTAAAATCTGACCTTCATTTAGTTAATTTATACATCTAAAAATCAAAGTAGCTGCTGATTAAGCAAGGTCTTATTTTGAGTAATGTAATGGGTCTTCTGTCACTGGTGACGAGGCCATGACAAAATGACCCTTAAGTAGCCTACAAAGCCTAGAACTTTCTTTTTGATTACAACATCCTTCCAGCAACCCTGAGAAGTAAAAAATATTAACAGTAGTTTATTCTAGAACATTGGGAACTTAGAAGTATATGGTTCCAAAGCAAAGTCATCACAACATGCAAAACACAACAGGGAAAGCATCTCCTCCTCCCATCCACACAGACAGGCATTGTATCAGCACAGCTGAAGGAAGAGCTGAACTTTGCATAGGGAGTCACAAACTTCAAACATACTTTCTCACAGAAAAAAAAAAGCCTATACAAAACTGTGCCAAAATTCCAACTATTGAGATGACTGGGAAGTTCACTGCTCTCCAACAATGGCCCGAGCATTGGCACTGGTTAACAGAGAAAGAGGTCTGGCCACAAATCCAGGGAAGAGATGAACACCCTGGCTGCCCACCAGAGACCCGTGCATCAGTCAGGAGGTGCCTGCTGGCTCACAGTTTTCAAGATTCACGTGCTTAAGTAACAGCCAAATAATTAAGAGGAGTTAACATCTCTCTAAAGGTTACACCAGGCAACTGGGCACTCTCCAAATATCTGTTCCCTAGGGCAGTCTATGAACATTTGTAGCCTGCAGCAAATTAACTGGTTATTAATTCAGTTAAAAATAATACTAAAAGCAGAAATAAATCCCATCATCTGTAGACACTCTGCATCTGCTACTGAATCTCTACGCAGCCAGGTCACAAGGCTGGTACATACGGCCCCTTCCCTCCAAAGCAGTACCTTTTTACAGCACTATATAAAACAACGTACAAT
The DNA here is from genome assembly GCA_028571105.1 of Tragopan temminckii. Taxonomy (NCBI): domain Eukaryota; kingdom Metazoa; phylum Chordata; class Aves; order Galliformes; family Phasianidae; genus Tragopan; species Tragopan temminckii. Next base: position 7,080,852 of record JAOWBP010004028.1, on the reverse strand, counting down.
TTTTGAAAGGTACAGCAAGAAGTGCATGCCATCTCTTTCTGACCTTAGCATAACCAGGACAGTGTGTTTTTTTTTTGCATTCCCCCCCCCCCCCCATCATCCCATTCACTTGCCCATTCAAGTCCTGCACATTCTAGTGAGATCTGCAGCGGAACTTGAAGGATCTGTGGCTCCCAAGCAACCCCAGCTGCACACGTCTGTCATTCCAGTGCTTACGTCCTGGGGCAGCTTCCCTTCACTTAAAATCCAGATCAAAACAGTTGCTAAAAAGTGTGCTTACTACACACAGAGATTGAAAGCCACCACATACAATAACACAGCATTATGCAGACAGCTTGAGAAAAAGTCATCATCATCTCAGTCTGGTGGTGTTGAATGAATGTTATTCATGTGACATTTTGGACAAGATCGTAGGGATAACTTTAGTTTAATGACTAATTAGCAAACTTCTGCAGAAATAACACGGCAGTGTATTAGACAAAGTGTCACATCGCAGGCGTGCTGGGTTTCTCCCAACACTTTCCTTTCACTCACTGTCTCTCTTTGGGCTGGCAGAGGAGGACGCTGCATATGTTACAAAAGCTCATTACTTTTAGAGACAACAAACAAAATACGAGAGTAATAAATATTTACAGCAGAAAAATTAAAGCACGGAGAGCACAGTCTGTGGGATGATCAATCCCCTCAGAGCCAGGAGTCATTTCAGCTCTGCTCAACAGCTCCATCTTCACAACCAGTTCTCCCAGTAGCATTAGCCTGAACTGGTCAATGCACATGCCTCCCTTCTCAGCTTCACTTTAATGGATCAATTTCGGAACAAGGACAACATAGTTATCACTATTTCATCTGAGGCTTTTCTTTTGCTTTAAAAGCAGCAGGTGAGCAAATTACAATAATTGGTTTGGCATCCAAAGAAAAGTAAGGACAACCACATCCTGCATACAGATAATATCCTCATTAGTTTAAGCTGGAATCAAGTCACTCTTTTTCTTTAATAAAAGTTGATTGCTAGATGTGGTTGTGTCCCTGACTGTTCATAATCTGTCTATCAAATGCAAGCAGTAGGAAAAGGCCCTTAGAGAGTCTTTGCGAGTTTTTCATCAGCTAGCACATTGGGGTTTGTCAGGGAAGAAATTAACAGTTTGACCATTACCAGACTCATGTATTGCAGGACCAATTGCTGTGACAGAACTTAAAAGACGAGCAGTACAGCAGGTTGGGAAAAAAAAAAAAAAAGCAGTCTCTCATTTTTTGAGTCATGGATGCTTCAGATAATGTAATTAATGATTTACACTAGTGATCTTTGTTTTTATTTTTTAAATACGCTCAAAGTAACAATGCTATTAAACACTATCAATCCCCACAGCTGAGCACCTGAGTATCAGTTCCAGAGAACTGGGGACAGGATAACATTCCCCTCCTTCCTTGCCCCCAGTAAATAATTCACAAACTCAACGACCTGGGAAGCACCCTCTGTAGTTCAAATGGTTAGCAAGCTTTTTGCTAGGTATGATGTTTATCATTTATTTAATACACATTGCCAGAGCCTGAGGAAGAAAAGTTTAAAAATAATGTCAATAGACAAAGGATCATACCCAGAGTCATCAACCAATCTTCTTGTTTTCCCTGAGGCAAAAGCCAATGTGAATTCATTCAGGGCCATTCTATTATTTATGCAAGGAAGTGTCTATCATAAACACAGAATGAAAAGGAATTACTCCCTGCGCAAGGTCTGAAGGATCATGTCTAATAACTAGAGGTTTAATTTCAAGATTTCAGAAATTCTCATTTAAAAGCACCTGAAGCAAAGTTTAAACAGGGGACGATAAGAGAAATAATTGGTGTAACAATTTGGGTACTATGTAATATTTCTGATAGGAAGCACAATACATCTTATATTAAAGATTAGGACAACGAGTGCAAGCCAGTCCCAGTAACAAAGCAGTACAATAGCTAGCAGAGATAATGTTAACATTAACTCTGACTTCCCTGATTTCTGTCAGCCACTTCCACTTTTTGATGTATTCATTTATTTAGTTACCCTGACATTAAAAGAAAGCTTTAAGGAAGATGCTGAAGTTATTAGTTTAAGAAGCTGAAGTGACCATCCTCTTTCAGCTTCTCTGCCTTTTTTTGTTGCCTTTCTTTACAGCTTTTAATGTAGAATTCTTCCTCCATCTCTTCAAAACTGTATTTCTACCCGTTAGCATCTTATTTTCCCTCCAGCCATGGTAAACTTCTATTCTTTTCTTACATCTCCTTTGTTCCCCTATAGCATATTTCTCCCCTTAAAAAAAAACCCTTGCTATATATTCTTTCCTTGCATTTCACTGCCATATTAAATTTATTCACATCTACCAAGCACTCATGCAAGCTCTTCCATCATGTAGCACTGCTTTGGTGTGGCAGGAGAGATCAAGTGACAAATTCCCATGTTTACAAAATTGCTCTAAGAAGCAATAAAAAAGAGCTGGACTAGGATTTTTTCCTCATTACACTCTGAAGAGATAGCTGCAGGTAGAAAACAGCAACACAAACCCCAATTACGTGCAGATTTTAAGTCACCTCGCACCTTGTTTCAGTTAAAGCGGTAAGAGATGAACAGCGAAGAATCAGGGAAGCAGCTACAGGTTCCTTCATCCACCTGTACTCCTTCCTAGCAGATCCAGTCCCAGCAATTTGAATTCTTTCGTCTTTATGCAAAACCCATCCTTTCTGTCTACTGTCAAATGACAGAACTTCTCTGCAAAGACTATACAAAAAGAAAAAAAAAGACATATCAAGGCATCACTACAGTACCTGAGATACATTTTTATATATTTGCTACTAATTCCTCCAATGGTACATGTAAGGCACAAAAGAGCAGTATGAGCAACAGTAGAACAAAAGCAGTAATGCTGCAGCAGTGTTTTTTCCTCCACTGCACCTAAGAAAGCAGCAAGATGATATACATTTCTTTGTTTTAAATTACTCTAACTTGCTAAACTTTTTCAGCATGGCACACCTGAAAGATCATCAATCACAGAAGTTCTATAAGCAAAAGACTCACTTCATAATAAACGCTTTCTTTTCTGATCTAAAAGTATAGTGCTCCCAGTTTGCTTTTTATTTTCTTTTTAAAATAGGGACCCACAAATGTCCTCTGGTATTCTGAATACAGCACATCTCCCTTCCCTGTAATAAACGGTAGCATATTTTCATTTTGATCGCCTGGAGTGAGAATGGAAATGTCTAAGGAATTAATGGGTTTATTCAGTCAGTCATAAATTTGGACCTTTTCAAAGGCTCGTTCTGGTTGCACAGTCATGCTTTAAAATTATCTTTCATTATTAATATAGCTCCTATTAGTAGCTCTGCTTAGCAAAATATTCCTTTTTATTTGCAGCTAATGTGGAAAACTGGCAAATGTTTTGACAAGATGAACCAAGTCATTTTGTCTCTTGAATGAAACTGTTTGCTCCTGCAGTAGTAGCCCAAAGATGATGCCCGTGATGACTGGCAGTGGGAGGACAACTGACAGATGTGAGAGATTAAAAGAAAATAGAATTATTTGAATGGAAAAATCCCTACGTTACAATCTTTTAAGCTTTGCAACTGTATTTTAACTTTAATTTCAATCCATAAATCAAACATGTGAGTAACACAAGTCCTTTAGACTGCACTCAATGCAATACATTAACAGGATTAAAAGCAGATTAAAAAAAATCTTTAGGAAACATAGAACAATTGGCAAAAACACCAGGACTGAATCTCCTTCAGCTCCAAGTTCAGTAGTGGCTTAAGGTACACACTTCTTCCCTGGAGACTATTTTCCTACCTTTCTGGCACCACAGAGAATCAGCGTGAAAGACGACCCAGCTGAAGTCAGTTTGGCCACTCTCCTTAACAAAGGTAATACCTCAGCTTTGATTTTTATAGCAGGCTAGAACAAACTAGCATACAACTTATTCAGCAAATACAATCACTCATGGCACGTGAAATGTTTTGTCAATTAAGATCTACTGTTTGCTGAAATTCACATTTGCTGAAGATTTCTTTAGAATGGGATACATTTGGTCACAGATTACTGATGTTATCAGGATGTTATGAAGTTGTTGTGAGAATCAAGAGGATAAGAGAGATGAAGATTTGCCAGGGTCTCTCTCCTTCCTTCTTAAGCAGATGAGCTCATGCCCTGAAACAGCAACATTATGCTTTTGCACATATTTTTTGTTGTATTTTCCCCTTCCTGGGTTTTCTGTGGTTTCATAGGTTTTTTTTTTTTTTTTTTTTTTTAAGACACAGGCAAACTTTTCTAAGACCAAGAAATGATTTCTTACAGTCAGAGAGAGATATAATAGGGTTTGCCAGGGATAGATTCTGCTACCTTATTCTACAGACACCAGAAGTCTGTAAGTGGATGAGGCTCCAAAATGATTTATCACCTGAAGGAAAGCTGTTGGTGGAGCATTACTGTGCGTGAGGCTGAAGAGAAAGAAGCAATGTGTACATGAAGTTCGTGCAGTATGAGCAGTTTTTCACTTGTCAAAAATCAATTTCTTGTGCCATTCTGCTTTCTGTTCATCTGGCTTTGTTAGCTCCTTTTAGAGTTAATACTAATCCTTGATATGACAGATCACAGAGGACGTGTCAGTGTGGTTGTACATCCTTACATCAACAAGGACTTTGGTGTGCTGTCTTCGGGCATTACCTGCATGTTTACTGTATAGTTTCCTCCTACAGAGGGCACGAAGTGCAAATGCTACACAGTGCTATGCACAGATGACCCTGTGCCTAATAATACATCTGTAACCTTTTTGCATTCAGCTCCCTTTCTCATCTATTAACGTGTTTCCTTGCTAGCTTGCACTAAATGCAACCTCCAAGCAGAGGATCTAGAGCTGTTATATAATGCACGCTTGATTCCAATGGAGAAAATGTTAAAAGGCGCCTATTGATTACATAAAAAGTGCATGAGTAGAGTTTTGATATTTTAGTCTAGGGTCTAAATTCTTTCATCACTTCTTTAGTAGATCAATAAGTATTAAGGAAGCCTGATAAAAAATTCAAGACTTGCACATGCAAAACCTATTCCTACATTTCTAAGTAGTCCATGGCGTTACCTGTCGATCTTTGTATTTTCACCCACAGTTATTAGAGTATGGGTTACACTGGCCCTGCAGAACACAAGCACTTGGTAAGAGAAAGGTCAGTGCACTAGATTAGAGGAGGACAATACTTATTCCCCCTTCTCCAGCCATGGCTCCTTCCTCACCCAGTAACACTCAATCTTGCTGTATGGAAGCAGTGGGAGTTTATTCAGTGCTTAAAGTAAGACTTGTGTCTTTTTCTCCACTGAACTGTAGACCGTATACAAATATACACAAAACAGGGCAGTTCTTGCAGATCTACTAGCAACACAGAAGATTCACACTCAATGGCTGAAAGTGCTTTTATCCATCATCCACTTCAATGTTGCAATGACAAACTCAAGAGAACACCTTTAGCGTGTTATTTACAACTATTATTCCCATTATTTTTGTGTACATGCTTAAACGTGTACTTAAGGAAATACACGAATATGAGTATGTCTGTCAAACTACGAATATCCAATCATTAATAATATTGCATTTAAAGCAGGAATAGTATATGGTATCTTGCTCCTTAAAAAAAAAAAATCGATCTCAAAAAGGACGGTATCATGCCATAAAAATAATTATTTCTTAAACTCTTATGACTCTTGACAAGGGTACCCAGTTTTTCATTTTGTTGATAAATAACCCTTTTTCCTCTTACATTTCCTCTTTAAATGCTTCAGAAATTCCCACCACTCAAGCACTCAACAATATGTGAATTCTTCATAAACTCCCTTAGTACCAGTAATATCATCAGCTGTGAGGTAAGTGAATTAGAGCTGGCTGCAGAAAAGCAAGTAAATAGCACTGCAAGCTATGGTTAATTACATTCACTAAGTTTCAGCCCTTTATGCTTCTTTCTCCCTGAAAAAAATATCCAATTTTGAAAGTGCACAACAATTCAATCGCCTTCAACTAAGTTTAAGGAATTAATTTGACACATGTTGGTATATAAGCTACAGTATTATTTTTGTAATTATTTTGAACTCATTTCACACATAAGAGATACAAAAAAGCTCTTTCGTTTTACTGAAAGGTGGATTTTAAGGTTGACATATTACTGATGTGACTGCTTACCCTTTCTAAGAGTTCCAGCGCCATGGATTTGGCTGCCTTGAGTGAGCTCTCGGAGTCTGTAACAAAGTTCTGACACTTACCTGGTTTCTATCACCTGGAAAGAAGTCTAAGTGTTTCAAGTTCTACAAGCATTCATTATTTTACTTCTGCAGCTCTGAGAAGATTTGAAAGATCTAAACTATATTAAAGGAGCAGGGCTAATAGATACTACATTCTTGTTCTGGAAAGAATAAAGGAAAAAACCTCAAAGACCCACTGCTGAATTGAGTCAGTGGAGGAAAGCACAAGTGATCACCAGAGCCAGTATCTAACCAGGTTCTCTGGTTTCCTACCCAAGCCCTCAGTAAGCATGCCTCTAGGTCCTTCCCTGACCAGATACGTCCAGATTCTGCTTACCAAGGCAAGAAGATCTGAAGGTAGGGTGACATAATGAATTGCTCTGTCTCTAAAGAAGATGTGGTAAAAATCGTAACACTAATTGACTCAAACAAAAGTCATGAACTCTAGAAAGTAAAATAAGGACTGCTCTTGGAGTGCAGCTGAACAACACAAGTGAGCTCTAACAACTAGCTGCCTGACCCATGCAGTGAGTCATTTCAGAGCTCCACACTGTTGTTTTTCTTGTTGGTGGGTTCTTTTTTTGTTTGTTTGTTTTTTTTGCATGTGCCAGTTTTCCAGATATTTGAGCATGGGGAGCATCTCACAATAGGTTTAAGAACAGGAGATAAGGGAAGGCAGACTAGCAGAATTCCTCCAGTGGCTGTTTTACCTGCAGGCACTAGACTGCATATGAGTGGACCTGCCAGTGACACCCCCAGGGATCAGGGATCACTAACTGGCTGCTTCCTCCTGTACTGGAGGTTAACGGGTCTTGGCTTAAACCAGAAGTGGAAGGGAGCAATGAAAACCTGACAGGCGGCACAGCTTGCTACAGTTGGTTTCAAAAACATTTTTTTAAAGCAGGCTCAGTGCATTTGCTAGAACCATCTCCTGTGTAGGCTTGCTCACACATATGGCTTAAACCTAGATTGCAAATGTGGAGGGAAAAAGCTGTGGGTATATGTCAGGAAGACAAGAGGTTACAAATCTTTGCTCAACACAGAAACAGCCAAATAAAAAGAAAAAGGAAGACAAAGCATTACTATAAACAAACATTGAAAATACAATAATGCAATTACATAGGTCAGCATTAGAAAACATGGAGGAAGTCCAGAGATGGGCAATAAAAATGATTAGAGATACAGAAGGAGGATCTGGAGATGAGAAATATTTGGATTCCATAAGAGATGAATACAGAAGACTGGATATAACAGAGCTATGTAGAACAGTAAATTGTACAGTGGCTATATCAGACCATTCTATCTTCTTCTCGCAGAGCAAGTAGGTCCAATTGGAAGGCAAAAATGCACAACTGAGGAAAGACATTTTTGCACAGATCGTGACTAACTTGGGCTATTTACTACAAGAGAAACTTCGAGCCAAGATCCTCATCTGATTTGGAGAGAATTAGATATTCAAATAAACCAACAGCAGTGCAGTATCTGCTGTCTAGTTGATTTAAATAAACAAACTTAAAGGATGATAAGAAAATTTTTACACTTTGGTCAGCTGCTTACTGACAAAGGTAAGAAAGGCATTTTAGTCTAATTATTTTGGATTAACCATTTTTTTTTTTATGAGATACTGTAAATTTTTAAGATGTCTCTGTTTGCCATTAAATTTGACATAAAGATTTGGTCTTGCATTACTCACTTATGAGTGGGATGGCTTTGCAGGCTATTTTATTTTCCCATCTCTCTCCCCCCAGTACTTGCTGTGAGATGCCAACACCCGGGAGTACAAATGTAGAACTAGAAATAACTTCTGGATTTGTGGGGTTACAGACAGCTCACCACAGTCATCATCAAGGCTATTCCACAAGGGGACCCTCTCCCTTTGTCTACCACAAAAACACTCTACAGGCAACTCAATCACAGAATAAAAACTGAGATTTTTTAGCGCTAAAAAACAAAGTGTCAGAAATTACACTGCGTGGAAAAAAAAAAAATCAAAGGCATTATCTGTATTTCATCTTTACGTGCAGAGAATAAATTAGAAAAAATATTCCAGATAGTGTTGGGAAACAGACCATATCCAGCAGTAAACATGACAAAGAGCTCCCATTTGTCCCAATCATTCTAACAGAAATGAATCCTCTCCCAAGTCTGTACCTAGGAAGGTATTGCTCCACAAAAAATAAATTTTACAGACACAACTTCTGGTCTTACAGTATTTTGTGTCATTGTTCTCCAGTTCATCAATGCATATAGAGGTACCAAAACATGGTGGGAATCAATGCGGGCTTATCCTTCTCCTTTTTTTTAGTTTTATCTTTTTATTTTTTTATTTTTTTTAGAATAAGATCAAGCTAAAAAACAACAACTCACATCATCTTCGCACAGAGTCATCATGACAAACGCTCACAAAGGTTATTCCCATCTGCCCACATTCCAGAGCAAGACTAAACTTTGCCCAGGAAAGAAGAAAAACAATGAACCTGTGTAGATTTTCTTTATGACAAAATATAATTATGAAATCATTACAATCAAAGAAGAGATGTAATTCACTAACATTTCTTTAGAGGTAACATCTTGTGCGCCCTGAAAAAAACAACAAAATCTACTTTCCTACTAAAATTTTAATAAACCCCAGGGTTTTCTGTGAAATATTTAAGAATAGCTGGTAAGAAAACAATTGAAAAAGAACAGATGTTAAAATCTATGAATATATACATTCCCATATTTTAAAATAAAAATGTCTTCTACTGGCTGTGATTGCATATTAGACAAAAGAAGAAACAAGTCTGCTCATACTGTTGTTCCTCACGTACTTTGTAATAATGCACTGTTTAACTTGATGTTCCCTGCTGGAAATGGTCCAATTCTACTGTAAGTTGTTTTCCATCTTTCTGAAGAAAAATAAAGTCAAAAAACACAACAAAATCTCGGCTTTTACTGTGTTACAGTTCCCACTACTCCATCTGATTTTAAAACAAATTATTGCTGGTTTTGGTCAGGATGAATTACGGATAACACATAAAGAAAAAGTTACTTGGATAATGACTACAGTTGTGTATGTATTTGGAGGGTTTTGATAGTTCTGGGAGCTATGACCATGCAGTACAGTTGGCTTGACGTAAATGAATCAAACACCTTCAGAACGCAGTACATGAATGCACTTCCTTGCATCTACCAGTGAGGTCCAATTTCTGTCAAAATCCCCTGGAAATTGAGGAACAACTCCTTGACAATTTTTATTTAAATTACCATTTCAAAAAGCAATGAAACACCCCAGCTAATAAAATATAGTATGGTAATAAAAGATTAGTATAACATTCACATAGTTAAAATAACACACCCTTCGGCCTCATTCTCAGCAGCACCTCTGACACCAGGAGTATATTTCAAAGGGATTAATGCCTGTTGTGCCTTATTGTTTAACTACACATTGACTGTGGAGAATGTGAATTCATAATATAACGCTGGAAGACTCAATTTCTTTTTGATCATAGAGCTCAATGGATAACTACCGCTTCCAGAACACCATTATTTAGTATTTATTGAATCTAAATACCTACATCAACCTGGTTACTGAATGCCTCAAAATGAGAAATGCTGCCATTATTTCTAAACTAACAGTATGTCCAGGGCACAGTCTTTGAAGCGGCAGATAGGTTAAAAAGTAATAATGACAAACCTATCGTAAGAGAGAACATGATTTTTAGTTCTCCCAATCCTCACACGTTTTCCTGTGATAAAAGCTGAAGGATAACAGCATCATATGGGGGTGCATGAAGGCACTCTCATAGCAAAGCAAGATCACCTTTAGATTTGCAAACCACAACGATCTACAGCACTGTAGCTTAGAACTGTAAAAACAAGGTTTCCACTTTGCTAGTTAAACAACTGCAAATGTGTAGAGGTTGTGCTACAAGCAATTTTTCAATCAACTCATACAAAAAGGAATTTAGCTTAAATCTTGTATCACCAACTTCCAGAGTACTTCATGTAATGTCTTAAACACATAGAAACACATTTGTTTAAATCATCTTTATCTTATTTAATTCATTACAACGAAGCAATCAGGAGCAACACAGATAGCTACACATATCTAGTGCCGTTTCAGAGGTCTGAAAGCATCCCACCACAGCTTTCAAGTGCTTCTACAAAAGGCATTAAATCATGTGTCACACCTGCTAGACCTGACAGATATCTCAGGTGTACAAAGCATCCAAAATGGCATTACATGTCTATGGTTAGCTTCGACTCTTTCCCTTGGTGCCCAGAGAAAGCGCAAATGAAGAGTAGAATTGGTGTCCCGGAGTCTGTCGTTTATCTCAAACACAAGCACTACAGAAGCAGTACAAGTGTGAAATCTTTACATTGTCTCACTAATGTATGTTTCCACTCTATTCTGAGCAGATCAATCTGCGGCATAGCAGACAGGATGCTGCGTATTACTACAAGAAAAACCTTTTGCAACAAAGAAAGCTGGTACAGATTTTTGTGTGGGTAAATAGCATTTCAGTTCCAAAATCAAACGGGATTAGCAAGAGACAGAAGGATGAAATGCCGCCCTTCATCCACAATTCAAGTGGAAGCTGTCTGTTGCTCATTCTGCTTGCAATTTATTTGTGGCACAGCATGGGGGAAAAAAAATCCCCTACGCTTATTAAATATTGGCACACTCTGCAATATAACTCCAGCTTGACACCTCTGTCTGGACAATCCAGAAAGAAGAATCAAAACCAAGGTCACTACAAAGTCTGAAAATTCACTGTCTTGAATGTATTTCCATCTCAGCCAG
>JAOWBP010004028.1:7057051-7068537 GCA_028571105.1 Tragopan temminckii | reverse complement strand
TTGTGGCTCTCCTCTGGACCCTCTCCAACAGCTGTTTTTCTTGTACTGGGGGCTCCACACCTGGACACAGTACTGCAGATGGGGCCTTGTAAGAGCAGAGTAGAGGGGAACAATCACTTCCCTGTCCCTGCTGGCCACTCCTCTTCTGATGGGAAATTCTGGCAAACATGAATTAGCTTTGTGATGAAACACTGAAAAAATAATAAATTCAACCCCTGAATCTCCACAGTAGTTGTACAGCTCCATTTTCCTTTCTCGTTTTACCATTATTTTGGGGTATAAAAATGTTTTGCATAATACCAATATCCATCTAATAGGTTGGCCTATATATTTACTACTACAAACACCAGTAAACACAGCATTTATTAAAAAAAATAAACCAAACCAAAAACATACGTAGACATTGAATAACTTGAGAAAAATTGAATATTTCTGCTATGGAAGGACAAGTATCAAGCTACTGGGGAAGTTCAAGTTATTTTGAACCCAATACTAATTCTCAACCATGAAGATATGATACAACCGATCAGCCTTACGCATCCCAACTGCTCTGTAGCAGCCAGTCCAGCTAAGAGGTGATAAAAACCAGCAGCCATAGAGACTCTTTCACTTGCACAGGCACTGCATTTCAAGGGCAGCAAAAGCAAATACATGCTGTGTATTGGAATGGAGAAAAACTATTCATTTCCACTGAAGAACCTGAATGACTGTTAGTTACAAAGAGAAATGTACCCACTTTTTTGTATATAGTCAATGAATATACGGATGTTATAATTAAGAAATACACAAGAAAGTTGGGCTAAACAGGTTATCACGCTAAAGAAGAATGGATGGAAAGCTTACCCTTATGCTGGGCTCACTGAGAAGAGTCCAAGAGGAGCAATCTCCAAAAGAGATCTTTCTCCTGTGGTAGTCAGCTCTTAAATGGGTCTAGGAGAGGTGGAGCAAGACTCCACCCCTTCCGGTAGCACAGGTGAATTGCCTTCACATCTGCTCCCAAGGGCTGACTCATTGCTTGCCTCAGGTGGTCAATCAGAAGTTCAGGCTGTGATTCAGCAGTTCCCATACATTTGCCATGATAGGTCACTCTCCTTTTTTATAAGGCAGACAAGAAAAATCAAGCAGGTTAAGACAATATCCAGAGAAAACAAACAAAAACCATTCCGACTCCAGTTACTTAGAACTTAGAACTTCAAAACACCTCTAAGCAATTTCCTTAATTGTCTACGTAATCACATGTTCAGCTGTTGAAGTTGGAAGGAAAAGTGCCTTTTCCCTTCAGACCACCTGCTTGAACTTAACTAAGCTGATTATTGTTATTGTGTTTATATTGCAGCAGCACCTAAGATGAAAGATGCATATAATCCTTTAAGGCCGGTAATCTGTTTAATAGCCATTTCACAGCTTATTTGAAACAACCTGATGTTAAAGCAATAAATGAAATCTCTTGAACACTCTTTGCATAAACAACAAAGAAGACTGACAGAGCTTTCAAACTAAATTAAGATTTTTCTTTGGACCTGTCCCTCTCTCCAGGAGTGTACATCCAAGATACGTACTGTGACTTTTTTTGTGTGATATTTTTGGATCATAAAATCATACCATAATTGGAGAAAAATATAGAAGTTCCCCCAGTCCCAAGTTTATGAATGCAGCGCAACGTGTGCACAAATGTGATTTCTGATCATGCTTCCAAGAGACACTATTATAAATGTTCTCTGTAGCTGTAATACTGATTTATGCAGCCTTGTAGACTTGGAAGGAAGATGGTCCAACAACTTTCTGCTGCTCATTTTAGCCATACACAACTCCTTCATCCACATTAACACGGACAAAAAAATACAAGACACTAAATAAGGCCACAATTCCTTTTATTACTGTGCATTATATCAATATTCAAGCTCAGTTTTCTCTGCCTTCTCCCTTCCCACCAAAGCGTTAGAAATTTTCAGCAAAATGGCTTTCCAATACCCAATTCCAGTTTACATCTTTCACATTTCCAACAAAATTCTGGTAAGGGTTGGGGAAAAGAAAAGGAAAAAAAAAAAAAAAACCACTCAAGAGACACATCCATATACCTATTTTCTAAACAGAAAATGAAGATTTCAGGACTGGTTTGTTGCTCATTTGTTTTTTGAAAGAAGTGATGTTTTCAACTGAAAAGCAGTTTAGATGGACTTTTAGCCTAGCAGTCCTGCTGCAGTCATGACACCAAGATTATAATTTTCAATTTGATGGAAATTCTGATTTAAAGTGTGCCTGCTTTCTAACAGTACCAACACGAACCCATGGCCTGAGGTAAAACCCACAGCCCACAGTTTGGAAATGGGACAGAGCCCAGCAATTCAAAGGCTGTTTAAAGGACGCACAGCCGAGAACCAAGACTCAGAACATCTGATGCTTCTGGCATGGGTATGTGATAGCAATTAGAGAGAACTGCTAACAGTAGCTGATCATTTAAAGCTCATAGCTCAAAAGCACCAGTTTAAGCACAAGAATAAAAGTAACCAACGCCAAGGAGGGAATGGAATTCATAAGCGATGAAGCCACCAACTTCCAGAAAACGTAATTTCATGAGTACTCCCACAAATGTTTTCACTTTTTTGCACATCCATCACTAGTGGAGGCTTATGATTCACTCACACTGCTCTGAGCACGTCTGTGCACTAAAAGTACAATACAGCCAGACTCCAACAGCAAATTCACAATGTAAATATGAATGGAGGTTAAAGCTTCAGGTAAAAAGTAAAGGTACACCAGTTCTCTCCTGCCATCCGTGCTTCCCCAGATCCAGGAGAAAGACTGCCAACATGTTAAGCATTCCCATTCAGCTAAGAAGCTGCTTATGGTAGGAATAATTCATAGTTAAAAAACAGACATTTTGAAAATTTCCACGTAACAATTTAGGTTATATACTAGACAACATACCTACATACAAAACATGCTGCTTAGTAACTGGTATCGCCAGTATTGCAAATTTGTGTGCCTTACTGGAATTACCCAAGGTAAGAAACAGATGATTAGCTTTACTGTTACATTTTATGTTCTTTGTAAGGGTAATAAATTCAGGAAATATTGCACATATCTCTACTTAGATTCCAGATCTCACAACACTGATCTGGCTTAATAGAATTTTTGTTGTAATTAACATATAACTTCAGTCTGATGTTTTTTCCCACATTGAGAAGACAACATTAAATAGGAAAACTAATGCACTACCAACCAGACAGCCGACAAAAGAAAATGAAGTGAACCACTCTAGATTTTACACTCCCTCATTAGACTTTTTTTCCCCTTTTATTTCAGAGGATATAAAAATCTCAACAGCTATTTTATGCAACATAGGAAGCTGCTTTTAAAGACTGCATTTGCTGTTGCCTGGCCTAACATTTCAGCTTTCAGACCCACTCTTTGTATCACCAAAGCCCTAAGACTGACGATACTTAGGTTACCAACTCATCTGCCCTTCCTTGAGGCGTATGTTTTCGGCCAGGATGGATACAGTTAAGAGGAAGGCTTCGTTGTAAGGAAAAATAATGTGCATAATTCAACAGCTATGCGATTCCGCTCACATATAATTAACAAGTCTTCAGCTCATTAGGAGGCTGTATAAAATACACATAATACGCTGTGCAAAACTGATTGAGAATAAAAAGTATCTCATATATTAAAATAAATGATTTAAATTGTTTTGGAAAAGCAGTATCAGAAGTGCTTAAGGCTATGATTCCCAAACCTTCTCATGGCTCCATATCCTTCGCACTGGCACCTGCACCCTGTTGGTTTTTGACAGATACCTTGTCGTGCTGATTCCGGTGCAGTACATTCAAACACAGGCTGCCAGAATTCTGCTACAATACTGAGAGATGAACAGAACCAAGGGAGTACAAACAACTGCATCAGGTAGCACCATGTAAGCACTAATTCCCCACAGAAGGACCTACATAATATCACGTTACATGCATATTACTGTATCAATACAGTAACTGTATTTTTGAGAGATAATGCATTTAGCATACATTCCATCAACTCTATTTGTCTATATATTAATCAGTAGATTGTACCATATTAGTGCTTACTTCAGACGTGATCCATACTGGCAGTGCATCACTGTCCCTGATGACACCAGCACTCGTACCTAACGAAACCCTGAAACTCCTAGCATCTCTCAAGGGACGAAACAGTTACTCCTGAGCTGTAGTGACACCTCCTGGCAACAGACCGAGAAGGTCTTTCCCCTAATCAGAGCTTTTCCTCCAGACAATCCTTGAGGGTTTAAGCCAAGCCATGGTGCTTTCTCCAGCCTGGCTTCAAAGGCACAGTGCTCAGCATACCAAGTAGAAGCTTCTGATTTATAAGCACTACTGACATTTCTGAAATCGAGAGGCTAAGATACAGGAATATCATCCTCTAAGATATCCAGATTTATTGTACCACACGTTGGCCTTTCTTGAGCAGTTGGAAAAATAGCTGCAAAAGCTAATCAACTAGCAGCTTAATTCATACCATGAATCTTGAAAAGCATTTTCTCACTTCTCTGTGAAACCCTGTTTGCTGAGAGTTCAGCTCTTTGCCCTCTGCAGATTCCCGACAAATACTGTAAGCATTATTTTGGTAAGAATAAAAACTAGCATAGAAAGAAAAAAAAAGGCTTATGAGTGGCTGTAACCCAAACGTAATAATACATAGGAAAAAAAACAACTGTTTTAATGTAGTTAACAAATCCAGGATAAGTTGAAAATTCTGCAAAAGGCAAACATAACAGTTGTTTACATGCATTCTAAACTTCATTAAACAGCACAGCAGAAGAAGTGAAATAAATTACTCCCGAACTTTGCAACTCTGAGCAATGGATTTACAGGCAGAGGGACACCCACCACATTCAGAATCACAGCACACTCAAAAAACCTGCAGTACTGACTACTTACATACCTGAACTCAGGCGAAAGTCTGACAGCAGCTTCAATCACTAAAGTTTAGCTTGCTGAATAAAAACAGGTCCACATTCAATGTTTTAAACAGTAACATCTCTCTTTTTTTTTTCTTCCCCAACAGCACAAGCACTACCCAGCACTTTGAAGAACTTGATTGCTCTCATTATAACATTTCTCTTCCATCTTTTGTGCTGCCTCTGAACAGTACCATTTTCTTTATGCTTAAGAGAAGAAAGCTCAATTTTCTCCTGTTTTCTTTTGTGTCCTCCCCTCTCCACAACTCTTTACAGAAGTAATTATGACATTTTTAAGTACTTTGCATATGCAGCAAAGCAATCAAGAAAATTCATTTGACAAACTGGATTACAGACTGTCTGCCAGAAATTAAAGTGGTAACAGCTTTTCCAACAATTTCTCAATGAGTGTGTCTGTTTAACACTCACAGCACACTGAAATAGTGCACTGGTTAGAAGAATTATACATTTACTGTTCAAATAAAGGAAAAAAAGCCTCATGAAAGCTACGTACTTGCTCTTTTCACATACAAAATTAAGTTGTAAAACTTAAATATATATATATATAAAATAAAAAAAATTGAAAACTTAACAAGGTAAGTCCCCATTTGATGATTGGTTACAATCTTCAAAACCTGATGCTTCTAGAAAATGAGCTAACCCATATATGTGATCACTTCTACAAGTTAAAAAAAAAGTTAAAAAGCAGTGTTACTTCTCAGACTGTACTTCTTGGTCAGATTTAACTCATTTGTTTTCACTCCATCGTATTCCCAAGCAAGGTACCGTACATACGCATTTCTCAGTCTCTGCATCCATCCATCAACACAGAACTCTCTTCCAATTGTGAATAATGCACCATCTTAAGCTGGATTGCTATGGCAATCTTTGATACCACCATTACTGCATATTTTCCCCCCTCTCACCCACACACTTGTAGACCTATTAGTTGTATGCCCAGAGATGTCATTCTTTTACAGTGCATAGTCCCATCCTCCGTGACATCCACAGGTAAGCTGTGCACAGGTGTATTCTGTGGGAATTTTTGAACTACTGCAAATGCAGGAGGCCTGGTGGCACAGCTCTCTATTTGCATAAATTCACATTAGTTTTCTTTCTTAATTAACCAGTGAAAAACATTCAGGACTACCTGTGATGCACCAAGGACAGGACAGGAGCTGTGTCCCTACCTGAAGCTGTCCAGCATTTCCTACTAGAAGAGGCTGTTGTGAAGTACAGCTTGGTAGAGCTTTGCAAAAATGTCATTATGCCAAATTCTTACATAGGGGGAAAAAAATCATAGCCTTTCCCAAATAAATGCTTCATCAACACTGCAGAGGTTACCAAGAGAAAATGAGAATGCTTCAGTGTGGACAAAACATGTTTTCCTGAGAAAATCAGAGGCTTTTCTACCTTGGTGGAGAGACTTGGCATTTGATAGGAGTGACAATATTTCTAACACGGCCTAATGAAGGAGACAATTTTTTTCACAGGAAAGAGAAAAGCTTGACCACTTTATAAGTACGTGAAATCCTCTGTAGAGATTTACAGTTTAACAGCTGTGTTCTCTGGAAATTCAGCATGTGTTCAACATATTTTATCTCATGGGCTCAGGGACATGGCAGTACTCTTCCTTATCCCTCCCTCTCCCCCTCCTCTTTTTTTTTTTTTTTTTAATTTGCTGAATCCAGAATGGCTTTGTCTACCCAGGCAAAGAGCAGTTAGAACTTTTCTCCTCCTAAATTCAAGCAATCTGGAGAAAGAACGGGGTTTTGGGTTTTTTTTTTTTTTTTTTTTTTTTTTTTTTGTGCTGTTGTTTGTTTGCTTTTTTATAAGAGAGTAAGAGTTGACTTAACTACCAGAACACAAGAGGAGTAAGAAGGCCACAGAGCAAACAAGTGAGGCTGTGTGGGAAGTGCGAGTAATGAAACTCTGAGAGCACTGAACCTGTGTAGGAGGTGGGAACTGGGACTGAGAGGCTGTTAGGAGAGATCAGCGACCAAGCGAGATGCCTTGGAATTAGAAACAAAACTGGCATGGTGAGGGTGAGTGATGAAGTCTAGAACAAGAACCAGGCTGTAAGTGTATGGGGCACTGGAAACAAGCATGTGCTTTGTGGAAACCCAGCAGTCAGGATCTGTATCTCAATGAATGGATTGGAATGTTCTTCCAGATCTGAGCGAGCTCCAAGATTGCAGGGATAAAGGATAGAATACCAGTAGATCTTGCAAAGCATGTGCCATATTCTCCACTAATATAGTTCAAACAGAATTGCCTATTTTCCTTAACACTTCATTATTTCTGGTGACTCAGACTCGCTTGGTGATCCAAGGGTTCGAATCCTGCTTGAAGATCAAGGATGCAGAGAGGAATCTCTTTATCTTTTCTAAATAGACTATAATACAAAATAACATAAAATCGATATTTAAAAATGATTAAGTGTCCTACATTCACAAATGGAGAGTGACAAGCCCGCTGATAGTTTCACTTTACTTGTTCTTGTCTAACCAAGCCTTACACTGCAACTCATTGAATAAAACAAAATGAGTTTGCATAAAGTGTTTGCATTGATAGAGAGAGAAGATGGAAGGAAGGTTCCACCAATAAGTGCCTGGTGGAAGTTACTCAAGAGAATACAATTGTAATCCTGTATCTACAACAGAAGTGCAAAGAATATCACTTCATCCAGACTTAGCAAACATGATCAATTGTGTCTTCCTCCATTTTTCCAGCATCCAAAACAATAACCCTAGTCTGTAGAGGCTACAATGCCTGAACCCACTGTGAGGTGGGCAAATAAAGACATAGTGCCCATACAGCACCACAGCATACACTGCTCCTACATAGCATCAGTGATACCACTATGCTGAAAAACTCACTGAGTAGCTATGAAGCACAGTGAGAACATAGATTTGTTCTTACGCCTGATTTAAGAGCAGGATCAGGAAATGGCAAAGGGGGAAGGGTGGCACACCAAACAAGATGGGACTGCAACTTTTTTGGAGAAAAATTGTCATTGTGCAATTGAGAGCTCCAAATGGAGACTGTTCAGTAAACTTAAGTTCAGTTTTAAAATATTCTGGACAATTCATGACTAACAGTCATATCTTGAGACTTTCATTTTGCAGTCTGCAGAAATAGTGCATCTTTCTTTCCTCTTCTTTTACTTTGATTTATAATTTGGAAGATTTGTCTGGTTTTCTAGATGCCATTTATATTAGTTCACAATTAAATAAACCACATCACAGTTTGAGATGCAGATTTTTCCCTAACAGAACATCACTTCCCACGTAATAAACAACTTGCTGCTTTCTGTCCTGCAAACGAGATGGGCATTAAGCACTTGGAGATCAATGATATCCAATTACTTCCAATCAAGCTTAGAACTCATTTTATGACATACAGCTCCAGCAGATGTACACTCTGCTGCAATTCCCACTGCAGTTCAGTCCCACTGCAGTTCAGCCAAGGAGAACCACCTGAGGATAATCAGCATAACAGCAGCATGGCAAGAAAGCATTACGAACCAACAGATAAACCAGTATGCATTCTCCAGCCCCTGGAAAATAAACACTGTCATTTCTAAAAGAGTCTCCAGCATTTTGACTCCACTTAGGTTTGAGTTAATCTAAAAACGTAATGCCACAGCAGGAATTACGCCGTAAAATACAAGATTGAGAGAGGGCACTTAAAATTAATTTTAAGCAGTTGCAACTAGCAGCAGGTTTCAGTAAGGAATCAGCACTACGTATCCCCAGTGAGCAGGAGAGGAGGTCAGCCTGCAGGTCTGCCTGCAGCCCCTGAGGACCCAGCCAGCTTGATCCACACTGACCCAAGCCAGTCAGCTTTCTGGACCTCAGGCAGGCTGACCCGCAGCACTGGTGGTGAAGGCAGGCAGCAGCATCCTTGTCACCGCCTGCTGACCGTGCCCATCACCTCCACCACGTGCACAGGGGAAATAAAGATGGCGGACACAAAACAGGGTTTCGAAGAACTCAGTTTTTGGGAATTGACAGCCCACAGCGTGCAGTACCAAGAACAGCTATAAGCCAAGGCATTCAGCAGCTGTATGCTGGTGGGAGCCTACAAATACTGCCCTTTCCACTGGCTCTTCTCGAGCCCATAGAGAATGAAATGGCATTAGAACAGTAGCTGTTCTATGTGCCATACTGAAGTAAGAGCAAACTGGTAAAGTTAACATCCAGATAATAGTGCAGACTGAGAGACATTTATTCCTTGCACCTCGACACGCTAAGCGAGAAGCAATAGGTACAAAAGATATCTGTTAAAATTAGCACATCGCTCTTTTTGACCTTTGAAAATTTGCTTTCCTCCTTCTCAGACACTTGGCAGGCCTGGCCTGCCTGGCACACTATGTGCCCTTGGCTCCCCCAACCCCCTCCCATAGCTTCCCACACTTCCTAACAGCAAGTGCCCTAAACCTGAACAAGCTAAGGTATTTAAGGATAAATTAACAAGGTGAAAGCAGACCGACAGACAATTTGGAGCAAACAGAGGATTCATCTCAGAATAATGGCTTTTTTTTGGCTATTTTGCTTCTGCAGTTAAACCACAACCAGAACGCACACAAGTATCAGTATACAAGTAACTCTCTATCTGGGGGTCCTGAGAAGTTTCGGCCATTGCTCGTAGCATAATGAATGTTTGTAATTCATTAGATTCTGTTTAAAAATGCAGAGCACGCCATGACATCAATGATGTTCTCTTTATCTTAACAAAGACGATCACACTTCATGTTCTCCTGACAGAACTACCATGTTTAAAAATATGTATTTCTGTTCTACAGCACGATGCTTACAGTGGGATGCTCATATTTGAATTTAAATTAACCATATTAACATCATATTTGAAGCAAAACCACGCTCTGCTAATTATCCCAGAGAGCCTCAAGATCTTCGCAGTATATTTACTGCATTGATATCTTCTCCACAAACTTAGTGATCTTGTTTATATAATTTTGCAAATGACAAGATGTGTAGGAAACTATCTAAATTAACTAAAAATTGTGACACGGACAGATCCTTGAAGATTTGCAATTTGTAGCTGTCAGTCTTCCTACAGCTGCTAGATAACAAAACAACAGTTCTATTCTTCATGCAGACGAGCAAATTCAATAAACATTGCTAAGGGTTCTTTTGAGAAAGGCAGAAATCTCTGGTTCTGCACAGTCTATTAAACCTCTTTAAAACAACACATGCATCCAAACTCCTTTCTCACAGAAAAAGGTACGTATCATAGGAATCCCGTGCATTAAAGCACCATTTGAATTCTGTAAGAACTGGTCTTGCTGTTTGCTAAATATTTTGGCAAAGCAAAGAAACACACGACCAAAGAAGAGGGTGAGGGAGATGCCTTAAAAAGAGACTCGCAACTCGCATCTTCTCATAATGGCAGAATACACAACGAGAGTAGTAGGAACAATCAATGGGCACAGCCAAGCCTTCCTATTTCACCTTCTCCCTTAACCAAGACCTGCCCCAAATGGACCGAGTTATTTTAACGTTTGGGTGACAACACAAACAGACCAATGTTGAGTGACTCCTATAAATTCAAAGTTGTGAGAGGAATAAGGGCACTGCCTGCACGATTATGGTTATTTTTTCTCCATAAGATGAGGGCAGAGGCTGAACTGTAGCTACAAGCGCTGCTAATGATCGGGTTAGAGACCAACATCTATAGCGATAGCAAAGGAAGGAATTTAATCAATAGAAAATCAATGAGGAAAGGGCAATAAAACTGGGAAATAAAAACAAATAGCTACAGCAGCAAACAGAAAATAAACGACTATGCTGATGACAGACAACGTAACCATTTTATTCCCGCACAAAGCTTATGTCCCGTTTGACAAACACTTCAAGCTTTCCTCCTCGCGGAAATTTCGAGCCGCTTTCCACGAGCACACAGCGCACCGCGGGTCCTCGCTTTGAACCCAAACTCCGAGTCAGAGCGAGGTGCGCGCGGAGCGCTCCTGCCGGGCCGAAGGTGAGCAAAGCAAAGCAGAGCAGAGCAGAGCAAAGCGAAGCAGAGCAAAGCAGAGCCGGGACCCCGGTGAACAGCCGGCATCACTCGATGCACGCGGGCAGTTCAGGGGCAGGAGTTGTAGCGGTTCTTACAACAGACATCTTTGGAATCACCGCTATCTGGCGCAGCCGAGAAACCCTCCTTTGTGCGAACAGCGAACGAAGCGGCCGGGATACGGACACAGACACGGACCCGAAACGCGAAAGGGCTGTCGCGGGTGTCCGCGTGGGCTGAGACCCCGAGCCGGCAGCGCTGCCGTACCGCGTGCTCACGGCTTCCCGGAGCAAAGGGGATCCGCGCACGCCCCTTTGGACTCGGAGATAGCCGAGAAGTGCATCACACCGTTAAAAACAATATACTAATAAAGCCCTCGCTCCATCGAGTAGAGGCAGCGGACAGAATAACGGCAAGTAGGAACACCTGAGAGGAACGAGCAGCCCCGGTAGCGCCGAGCTCCCGTCGCCCGGCTCCCCGCGCAGCAGCGGGCCGCCTCCGG
>JAOWBP010004028.1:7036484-7051961 GCA_028571105.1 Tragopan temminckii | reverse complement strand
AGTTTGTGAAGCAGTTAAGGTCTTATGGCAAATATTGCTTGCTCCCTGGAATTCTCAATATTCTCAAGCAGTATACCTTTTTTTTTAATTTTTTTTTTTTTTTTTAATTTTAATTTTATTTTCTCTCTACTGCAAACATTCCAGCTTAGGCTTTCAGCCTCTTCCTGTCCTGGAATTTCTTTGCATGGCACTGACCTTAGTTTTGTATCATGTCACACATAAACCCCTAATTTTTGTTCTTTGATTCTGTGCTAAGGATATGCTCAGCTCTTCTTCAGTTGCATTTGTTGTATGGTGCAAGCTGCCAAAAGTGTGCCTTTGGACCTTGCTAGCTGACACATTTTTTCTGTAATATTCCCAGATTCTTTTCTCAGTTGTTTATACATTTGTACTTAATACTAAAAATATTCTTTTTTTCCTATCAACTCTGTATCTCTCAGATTATGCTCCAATTTTCATTTTCCAATCATACTGACGATTTGATGCCTACCAGTAACTGAATTCTGTTTTACACCTTTTACTGAGAATTTGTTTCAGAGTGCACAAAGGCAAACAGCACAATCTGCCATTCTTACCTGATACTTTAAAGCAATCACAGTGCAAATAACATCTATTTGTTTTAGTTATTGTTATTATGGGATGGTTCATGAAAATATATACCTTGTGGAGTAAAACAGGAATTAGGGGGATATTATAATGTATAGTGTGCTATATACAGGGTGTTAGAATACTTTATACGGCAGGAAATCGAGCTCTATTTACTGTACAGACTTTGCATCCATGAAACAGTCCCTGCTGGCAAGAATATCAATATTTTTTCACAGTCTTTGAACGTCTGTTACAGTTCAACTCATGTAAATACGACATGTATTTTTAAAAAGCACATCACAAGGTTGTCCACTTCCAAGAAGGTGGTGATTCAACTGCTGGGTGCATTTCTACTGAGAGCAAAGAATGCTGTCTTGTAAGAAAGAGTAAAGGCTGAAAATGAGTTCTATAGAAGGAAAAAGCCAGACAGACCCAAAGGATTTATATTCTCAATGTATATTATGTCAGTTTTCCACCTATTCTGTCTGAGAAATGCATGTACACTAGAGCAACCAGCACTTTGATGATTTCATAAACTTGTATGTTAAATCATTAAACCAAAGATCATTTACTTTCTCTGAATTGGAGAACACAATTTTTGCCTGTTCTTTTAAGCAATAGTTAATAAAATATTAATAAATAACTCATAAATGGTTAAACATGCTGAATGGTTGAACTTTTACATAGCTTCTTCCATGGTTTCTAATACATGCACAGAAAGAAGATTTTAAAGTAGATGCTGCTCTTAGAGCACAAGGCTGCATGAGGCTTTTGCATAAAGCACAAAACAAATGCAATTATGACAAGAATTAGATTGCACAGCATAGTTTATATTCCCACTTCCTCACCTTTAACCCTTTTAAGCAGGCAATAAGGCTTTGTTTCTTGCTATGTAAATTATTGTGTGTGGAAACACTTCCATGAACCACTGGACAACTACATTCGATTATCTGTAATGTTGCATTTTCAAATTATGAAGGAATACTGCGGCTTGCTATTTTTTATACCATGATTCTTTAATAAAATCTCAAGTCACCAGTAATAGAGTTCAAATAATTTGCAGATTTCCTAAATGTGGGATGAAGTTTCATTTAAGCACTGATTTTCCTACCCTGCTACATTTATGTGAAAATGCAGATGCATTCTGTTTATTAAAGTAATTAGAGTTAAATTAAAAATCTCATCAGAGCCTCTTGGAAATTCAACTCTTCCCAAAACTAACTTCAGGTTAAAAATAGTGACATACAGGCATTTGATATGCTAGGAAAGAAAGGAATCCATGTCTTGTGGCAGTCTAGAAGGCAACAGAGGAAGTTCTACCTTCAACAGAAGATGTACTCACACATTTAATTCCATTTGCCAGTATGAATAAAGACAGAAGCAGTATACAGTATTAGCAGACTTAAATTGTATAAACAAGGGTAAACAGAGTAAATTGATTTACACACTTATTGCAGCCTGCTTCAAAGCATCATTTTTTTAAGTACTTACCGCTCTGGTGAAAGACTTTGCATGTTAGTGGCAAAAACTTGAATAAGTAAAGAATTAAGCATGAGATTCAGTCTATTTTAGGTTCTTTTGATTTCCCAAGAACAAATTCTAGAATCTTAACATGAATTCTGTATTTAAAAGAACTTGAGCAAAAAGGTGATGATGTCATGACTTCTATCCGTGGCAACTATGCTCAACCCCCCAGTGGTTAATCTACTGGTCAATCAATTAGATCTTGATGTAAGAAGCTCCTAGTCCAGCTTGAATGACTGAGAGGACAGCATCATTCTCGAGGAAGGAAATCTGAACAACTTTGCTTCTGCTTCATTACTGTTCTCTGCAAGTGCTATGTACATATGGACCACTGAGAGTGCCAGCCCAGCATGGATCTGATCAACACTAGAGTGGAGACTGTCACTGAAACATAAACACACAGACTCCAAACGGTTAGATAGTGTGGAACCCACATGAGACACAGTTTTATCGCTAGGAATGTCTGTGGAAAGTGATTTTGGAAAAAATGTATAATTTTGTGTTGGAAAAGGTTAATGCACAGGGAATTCAATAATATTTTCTCAAGTGACTGATCACACAGATGGCATATGAAATTGTTATATATAGGAAATACATTATACGCACACACACACACATATATGTATTTTTACGATATCAGCAAACAATCAGTAAACTCAATTTTCCTCACCATAATATTTGGTAAAGAATAACTGACAGCAAACAAATAAGTAGATCGAACAATCTGTTCAAGCAATTTGCAAACAGCAAGAAGGACCACATTTGATTAATATATTTTTTACTGCAAATTCTTTCCCAAGCTGCTCACAGGATTAATAGTGGCTTACAGAAATACCATAGACTTTAACCTGCTCAGCTCCAAGCTCAACTCTGCACATAAATGAATATAAACCTATATATAAACACTATAAACCACAGAACTGCTGCTTTGGAGTTTGTTGTACTAAGTAACCCATTTACTGTGGGGCTAATATTTATGCGTGCATAGAGTGGTATTTATTTGAGCACAGAAAGTAGTTTTACATGAAAATGGCATATAATATGAATTCACACTCAGTCTTTATTATGAGTTTCCATTGATAAGAGTAACAGCAGCAAACCCCAGCCTGAGCTTGGACAACTAATTTGTGCAGTCATTCTAGCCTGGAAAAAGCCTAAGAGCTGCAAACCTAGAATTGATATTGAGAGTCTCCTCTTTTTCCCCAAGAGAGCTGTAGCTGTGTTTGAGATCTCGAGGTCTTGCCCTCAGTTAGTTTAACTGAGAAATTATCCTTGGATTACCTTGGATCATTGATTCCACTAATGTATGGGCAGTAGATAATAACTACTGCCAGATTTAACTTACCAGTTAGAAGTAAGGATAGGTTTTGCAAATGGCAATACACGTTCTTTAATGAGCAGCTAATATTTCTGTTGAGTAACAGATCATTTTCCTCAAAAATTACTTGTAACATTCCCTCTTCTGCCAAGGCCTATTTTTTTTATTTTTATTTTTTTTAATTCAGATATATTCAATTTTAAGATCAGTTTTAAGATGCTGGAAAACAAATAGAAGCCTTAAAAGATCTATTCCTCTGTAACAACTTTTTAAAATCTAGCCTTGGCTGAATTAATTTACAGCCTGCTGTAGCCTTTACTTTTGTGTACTGTGGCAGAATGAATTATGAATGATTGCATCATTTACATTCTAAGTTTAGTTTTCAAGTATGGTTGATTTTGCTTAAATGAGAATCCTGAAGATATTTAGTAATTAGGACTGATAGTTCTATAAACTTCATAATTGTTCCCGAACAGGTGTTTCCTTTCTTTTTGAAAAAACTAGATATATTTGCGCCTGCTGCATGTGAGCTCATGGAACTATCCCAAGAATAACAATATACAATGTTCACAACAATTTTGTATTACAAGATCAAAATTATGCTTCACTTTAAATGCTTATTCTGCTAATGCATTGAATTCGAACTTCGCTTAGTCTCTTTATTTTTGACAGCACCGTGCAAAGTTAACAACTGTAATTGCTCAGTATGTCAGAAAACCTCAGATGGTCTGATAATATTTTACAAGTCCCTAAAATGTGTAGCAATTCTAAATAATAGATAGGGATGTTAGACATATAATGCTGTGGGGTATTTTTTTTCTATAGACTATGTCTACTTCATATAGACGGATGGATAGCTTAGGATGTATTGAAAACAAACCTGCCATTACCTATAAAAATCAGGAATCATTTACATTGACTGTGTGCCAGGAATCACACAATACCCACAAGGGTTACCCCCTTGAAGTTTCTGTGATTTGTCTTAACTCCATTGTCATAAGTTTGGGTCTCTGCTTTGAAAATGGCAGCACCTGGCAATCACTGATCGTATTTTATTGTTCTCCAGTGATTTGAACTCCGTCAAGTTACCTTATCATCAGTGCAGGCCATTTTTATGTAAAGCACCAGTATTGACTATGAGAGATCTGATGGAAGTTTTAAAACCTGTCTGCATTAATAGCCTTCTCTCTGCATTTAAGTATCCTCTCTCTTAGATGCTGTGATGAATGTGACACTGCTATTATACGTCCTAAGTACCCACTTTTAATGGTGACAACATCTATTCTTCAAAATGGTAATTGCCTAATGCTATCTATCTTTGCACTTTATGACCACCTTGGGAAAAATATTCCCTTAAAATTACACAAGTATTTAGTTAGAAATACGTAATTAACCAGTTACCTTGTTGGAATTACTTTAGGGTAGCTACATATTATAGGACATTAAAAATCTTTACTCGCACTCAGACACCACAGTTATCACCCTTTTCATAATTTTCTTAGTAATTTAGAAGATGGCTGCCAATATCACTGTCTGTGCAGATTCTCTTGGCAGGCAATGGAAGGACTCAATGAGCAAGGCTGTGATTTGTTCCAGAGAGAAGCCAGCACGATCTAAAAAGCATCTCTGGCATTGAATTGCTCTCACACTTGTGCCTGTGTTTCCCAGCCTACTCTTCAGATAGACTGTTTAGACGATAATGTCTCAGGGACATGTATTGTCTCAGTAGCTGTCACAATACAGCCCTGTTTCTTAGTTTGAGCTGTTAGAGTATTAATAACATTAATTCAATGCAATGAATGTTGAGACATGGAATCTCACAGAGAGAGAGTAGGGGGGCTGGAAAACTCAGAGAATTTGTCACCGCAGCTAAGCAAGCAAAAAGACACAGGCCCTTTTATTCCCAAGAAGGAGTAAAATTTGATGAAAACAGAAGTCACTTGACAGGCACCAAGCAAACTAATCTGCTCTCAGCAAAACGGTTTTGTGAGGAAGTATGAGACTCAGTCCCAGTCATTACAATACTGTACCACCTAAGAATTTGGGCCAACTAGAGAAGTTGGCATGACTGTTAGATAATATTTCATAATTGGCAACCTTCTTCATTGGAGAATAGTGGTTTCAGAAAAAAATAAATTAATTGCAGGAGGTGGTTACTACCTGCTCAAAACCACCAGCCATTTTTTGCAAAACTGACAGTTCTTCCACTTGTTTTATTAGAAAAAAATCAGATTAAAAATAGATTTTTAATGAAAAATCCAAGTTTGCTGCAGATGACTTTGGTCATGCAAGGCCTCCTCAAAAATCAATTATAGCCTCCACCTGGGCTCCCTATAAATGGCAGAATTCCACCTGCCTGTGCTTGGCCTCAACTGCCATACAGCTTTTTTTCTTTCTCTCTCTTTTTTTTTAAATTTGTGTCCTATTTTTAACTAAATTGTCTCCTTTGCTGTTCATAGGCCACTGTTTGATTCTTCTAGGTGCTAAACACCACCAGTTCCATTTGATGTCCAAAGAATCTACAATAGACACCACTGCTGAACAGATGTTCCCTTCTCTGCTTTATCAGACCCCACAAATGATGACAGTCAGTTGTCTCTGCTCCCTGCACCACACAGTTTGCACGGACATAAACAAGACTAGCAATTGCGTGGGAATAAAGTCCAACTATTCAAGGCTCTTGTCAAGGCCACACTATCTGGTCAGCACTCCTCAAACCTAGCATGCCAGTGACTAAACAGAATAATTAAACATCACATCTTACACTCATTTTCCACTTAAAATTTCCATGGAGAAATGCTCTTAGCAAAGCTTCAGAAGCATATTCCATATCCAGTATTCAAACAACAACAACAACCACAAATGTATTCAGTTGTGCCTTGTTACTTTTTCTGTTATTCAAACATACAACAAGCCCTTTGTCACTGAAATTAAAAAATGAGGGAAGTAAATGACAATTATTTATCATGTAGCCATGCAGGAGTTCACACGTTCACCTGGATTATAAATGTGCACAGATTTACATAAAATCTCCTCGAGGCAGACTCATGAGCATGTATTTTATTCTCATACATGTCAAGATGCTGAGAAATAGAGCATGCCTGACAAGGTACTGACAGGTGGTTCTAAATGAAAAGCCAAAGGTTTTATATGTTTGAATTTAATTGTAATAAAACCCCAAAATCTTCTGGTGCTGAATTGCTCAGCAGCGCCATTTTGTTCAGTTTCCCAAGGAAGCCAAAACAGGAATGCTGTTGACTTGGTATTTCCCTGATCAAAGAATAAATGTGGTAAGAATGGCATCTGTGGCACAAATGTCTTATAATTCTTAATATAGTAAGTAATTACTTGAGATGCTACAGGCAGAGTCCGAGACTCCTTTATGAGGCAGAGGGAAACAACCTTATTTGTTCATGTTTTTGCCTTTTCGGGAGGTAGACAGAGTGAAGACTTCAGATTTCTAAAGTTATCATAACACCTTCAGCCCACCTAAAACAGAGCTCATTGATTTCTGCAGCACCAAAGCATGAGTACAACCTGCCAGTGTCTGCAAGGCAACCTTCATCAAACTCTAATTTTCCTTGGAAGAAGAACATATATAAAGATTGGAAGCAATGCTGGCCAGTCCATCTGCAAGAGGAACAACCCAATGATACCAAACATACAACCATTAAGACTTGAGAAGCAAATGTTCTGGACAACTTAATCCGAGATACACCATTACAGTGATAGAGATATCACTCTAAAACCCAGTGTGAATACTTTCCAGGATTGCTTTGATTTAGTATCACCTTGTAACACCCCCAGTTTTCCCCAGCTTGCCCACTCATGAAAACACTGCTACAAAACACATGCAAAGTCTTAACGGATTACTGAGAATTTTGACTCAGATTTCAGCATGTTTTCCTACAAGGATTTATTATGTAAATGAGTGGATATGAGCAAAATTAATTAGATATTTCATGCATTTTATAAGAAAGAAGAAAACCACTTTTCCTACTTCCAGAAGAAAACAGGTGGCAGACAGTTTACAATACGAGTCCGTCCATATGTAACAGCAACAAAAGAACCTATATCATCTCAGGCAGTCATTCTCTATTTCCTTATACTATTTGTGACGGAAAAGCAATGTGACAGGCAAGGCTGCAAGCAGAGGAATTGCCCACAAGATGTTCTACAAATTGCAGTAGAAAAAGCTTTTGAAAGGGAAGCAAAATACTGGAGAGCAGAAACAATTCGATATGCAGCACTCTAAATTCAGAAGTGCCAGCAGGCGATGTGCAGTTCCTCAGAGTTTTGAAAAAAATGTTTGTAACATTTATTTATTTATTTCCCCATGGAATAAATTCTTCCAAAGCAGAATTACTTAGCCCAGCTTCAAAAGGCAACTGAGTCTTGTACTGATGCCTTTATATATCAGATGAAGAAACTGAAAATATCGTAACGGAGGTTACAGAGATGGAGGGCATCCAGATTTAAAGTGCTTTTCCTCAGTACCCTGAGAGTCAGTACCCTGGGAGCAGGTGCCCAAACCCAAGGCAGATGCCCACCCAGCTGCAGGCAGCTCTGCAGCACACATCACCCTGCCCCTGCCTCCCTGGGTGCCTAGCCCTGCAGGGTAGAGCTCTCCATGTGCAGAATGATGGGCATTCTCATCCCCCTACGTGCAGGAGCCACGCACCAACAACTTGCAATAGTGACAGGGGAAGGTCAGATTTCCTATTTTTCATATAGATTGCTCGTCCCTCAAAGCCATGAAGAGCAATGCATCTCAGAATACATACAGCAAGTAAATTGGGATACAGTGAATCCAAGAGCTTTATATGCTAGCTTCCTTTATGCTATTAAAGCATTTTGATGTTACAGACAAGTTCTGGTGTATGGGTCAGAACTAGTCTTCTCTACTTCTGCCATTTGCTGCTGTTTTCCAGTGCTCTACGGAGCTGTGACTGCCTTGCTAATGCCACCTGCTTGCTAATGGGCTTTCCAAGGGCTTTTTTTTTTTTCTTGTGCAGCCTCTTTTCACGCCATTGGCCAGCATTCGACAGCTCTGGGTAAGTGCCTGTGTCCTGGCATCTGAAGCACACACTCAGCTGCTGAACAAGTGTGCTCTTCATACTGATGGAGATAAGCTGCTGGCTGATGATTTTGATTTCTTATCTCCCCATTTTGGTTAGAAGTATATTCATCCAGAATCAGAATCTTTTACAGACATTTGTTTTTTTGAGGTGTCTGATTTTACACTTTGGGTAGCTCCAGCTCCCATAGCCATATGTTAGCACCGAGTTTAAAATTCTCACTCTTGTTGTAGTGCTATATAGCTTCCATTTCTATATTTTGCTACATTTCTATTTTCTTCTACAAATATATTTCCTATTTTTAATACGATTTCCCTTGAATTCTCTGTTAGCAGCTATGAATGCTCTTGTATGCTGTCTCCCAGTGCGACTATTTTGCCTGGCACCTGGGCTTGAAGGATATATTTTTTCAACTGTGGTTTTAATTTGCTGGACTTTCCTTTTTAACTCATCATTCTTCACAGATTGAGCTAATGTTTGATACTGGTATAGTGTCTATGACTCCTACACTATATCAAGGCCTGTATAGTAAGTTTTCATTCCAGTGGTGAAAAGAATAGACATCGATCAACCTCTTTTAAGTTTGGGCCCAAACAGAGTTGCAGTACTCCTGTTTTGGCCAAAAGAAATATTGGCTTTTTTTTAACGTAACGAAAATATCATGTACAACAGAACCAACCCTGCCTTTCCCATTTAGGACTTGGAGATCACTCAAGATGAGAACTGAGCTCATAAAAGAGACATATCTCTGTCCTGAATATGCAGTTAGGTAGACAGGATGGAGTCCTGACTGAGTTTTCAGGTTGCACTCATTCCCAGCTGTATCTTTTGTATCTTTGGGAAAACATGTCAAAACTACCAGGAGACTGACAAACCCTGCACATATCTATGCCCTCTGTTTTTCAGAATTCAAGCAACTGTGGGGTTCTCCCATTTGGAAGATGTATATATTTGTCAGCAAATCCATTTAAAAAACCACAATATTAAATACATTAGCAGTGCAAATAAAGTGTATACAAAT
Organism: Tragopan temminckii; assembly: GCA_028571105.1. NCBI lineage: Eukaryota > Metazoa > Chordata > Aves > Galliformes > Phasianidae > Tragopan > Tragopan temminckii. The sequence continues at coordinate 7,042,432 of JAOWBP010004028.1, read as the reverse complement.
AGGTTCCTAAGAATGGCAAACTTAATATGTGCTTGCCTCGAGAACTTCAAAGCCTGATGATAATATTGGCAAGGCTAATTTCTTCAGGCACATTCAAACAAATCTTGTGGTCTAGTTTGGTTCCCTGACAGTGGTTTTACTGCAATATGTAAATGTCCTTCCTTCAGTCACAGTTAAGTTTTTCTTATCCTCTGTCATGAGCTTTTTTTTCATTACTGAACAAAACAAGTCTTGCAGGTTCCAGCCACAGCAGAAACAGCAAAAATTAATCATTTTGGTACTACCTCTCAAGACTTTGCAAAGAGATGAGCTATTCTTGTAGCCTCAGTTTCAAATTAAGACAAGTATACTCATGGATAGAGAGAGATGATTCGAAAGATTTTTGCTTGCCTTCATCTGCTGGCATAGTCCTAATACTGCCTTGACTTTAACACACAGGGATGCAGACTGGGCTTGGGCCATGTGTCCAACAGGGAAAGACTCCCTGTCTTGCTCATCTGACTTGGGGTATTGCATGTTTATATTTTCCTATGGCTTCATTTTCAATCTTTAGTTCAATATAGTACTCAACAAAATAAAACTTTCCAAAAATGGTGGTGAAAAACAGCCCAGTATAATAAAACAGAAGAAAAGGATGAGTTTGAACACTTGTTACTAATAGGATTCTTCATCCATTGTATTCAGGATAATTATATTTGAAATGCCTGGGGAATTGAAGAAAGATTTTTCTCACTTGAGATGACACGTGACGTGGTAGGTGCTACAGTGCTTTTTCTATAAGCTACACGTATCTGAGGTCTCCCACAGACATTCAACAAAGCCTTCCTCAGTCTACTTAACCTTCATTAGTGCTGTCATCATCCACCTTCCAGAAAGAAGAAGAGATGCATGAAAATTGTTTCATCTTCGTTTTATGAATGAATTTCATTGTTCAATCTTTAATATGATAAGAATATCTCCTTGTGAAGAGCACTGCTATGCTCTTCTGGCACCAAAAAATACCATAATTAAAAAAATAGATTTTTCTGATAAACTGGTATAACTGTGCCGTATTTTTCATTTTATTACTGATTCTCTGTGAATCAGTTCACTCGCCTTTTTAGACAGGGTGGTTAGCTAAAAAAAATCTGGAAGGTGAAAACTTCAGTACCTGTTTGTGAATAACACCATTGAAATCTTTTATTTTATTTAATTTTTTTAAAATAACTTGTAATTGTAGTGTTCAGAACATCATAATATGATTAGTGAAGCAAATGTAATCAACTTACAATGCATATCTAGAATTCACCTATGAGTGCCACAAAATTATCTCCAGTTTCTACACATGTAAATTAGAACAGAATCAACTCATTGTGCCTCACGAATATCATGGGAGGCTACCAATGCCATCTTTCTCAACATTATTACACTTGAACAACTTCCCTGTGCCAAATTTGTTCTCATCTCTTCCTCCTTCAACATTTTCAAGAATTTGTTGAGCACTTCTCTATAAAACTTTGTAGATTCCTGTTATCTGTTAGATCCTAACTGAAGTGTATCCCTTGGGCATTTAAATAGAACAAATGAGATAGCAATTTTTAATAGGTAGAAGTCAGTATAATGTTTTGTCAACCATATAGGTGCACATATAGGAAGCTTTTTTTTTTTTTTTTTTACGCCAAATGTTCAATCACATGGGAAAAGGTTTTGGTGAATTGGAGCATTTTCATACAATATTCTGTGAAAAGATCTCTAGCTGTCACTGAGAATTTTCCAACCTTATGAATGTAGAATAGGTTATCATTTACAGGCATGTCTACACCTGCAAGCCCAGTGCCTGAGATGATGTTTCCCGTACTAAGAAAGAACAGCACGGGAACTGAGTGGTGTGCTGTGCACTGCATCTCATCCTGAAGGGATAAGAGATGGGCAAGCAACATATGTAGGGAAATACTATTTGGAGAAGAGAGGAAAGAATAAGTTGTTTGTGCACTATTTTCAAAGGTGCACGATGCTTTGAAAATTAAATTTTTTACCTGATACAGGAGCTTTTTCTGATGTTGCAGAAAATATCCATTAAAATGTTATTCACTGCAGTATAACTTCTCTGTCTAGATTAAACAGTAGTATTAAATCCAGATCTGCGACTGACGTTCTGGTACATATTTATTAATTATACGAGTAGTGATAACTCTGCACACAGCAGTCTCCTGCAAGCATAGCTGCCTAGCTTACTAAGATGACCACAGTGTAAATCTTTAGAAAGTTAGCAAGATTATGTTAGAACTTTCCTGTACTGCCTGCTAGAGCAGTTTTCCTCCTGGACATTACTCTTCTGGAATCTCATATATTTCATATAACTACTGTGTCACTGTTTATATACTGGAACTGGTTTATACATTTGATACTGTTTTTTGCTTTGAGATATTGGAGTTCTGTGAGAACATATTACCAAAATTGATACAGACAGGTTTCCAAATTTTTAGTCTTCTTATATAAAGTTTTTGAAATAGCCTGATTTCTCCCATTCTTGTAATTTCCTTTGCACCTCTGTTCCTTTCCTACTTTGCTTAGTGAGATTTAGCTGAAAATTGTGATCTTGCTTTTTTTTTTTTTTAAACTTCATCTTTATTGGAATTCATAAACAAAAGAACAAACCTACAAAAGCTCCCTAATAGCCAGGTTATAATGCTGCTTTCCCAACAATGAACAGAAACCAATGCCAATGTTTCATTTATCACAGCATTTCCTAGAAGACAATGTACAAAATTTTATACCCTTTGTCTCTTCAAATCAGTCTTTTCTGGACAGATTCTTTTCTCCTTTTCTGCACTTAAGTCTCTCCTTGTGAATGGTACCTGACTGACAGCATGAAAGCTCAGTTTTTCTTTATAAAGACAGCAAATTCACAGGCAAAGTTTGTGAGTGCCCATAGCAACTTGCACATCATGTCCTTGCAGGCTCAGTAGAGCTCTCCATTCTGGATCAGGCACAAGTTAAGTTTGCAAGTGACTTTTGACCTGATTAATCTGACAGCTGAAACCCAATTACTATAAATTCCATTAATTTTCATGATATGACACCAATACAATATGAACCATACTGAAACTACCAGTTTATTTCCGTAGAGTTGGGGATGCATTTTTCTTTGCCCTTCTTAATCTCCTTTCACTCTATGTCCTATCTTCAGCATATTATTTTTCTGAGAGTAATGCTTCTGGAACAGGAGTAACACCATTTAACATCTCTGTTTCAGAGGAAAGATGAACACATTCCTACTCTATTTCTGACGATTCTCTCAGTGTATTACATTACAAACTCCTGCATACATGAACCCACACCAATTCTGGCTCATTGACTTGAAACTACTCAAAGGCTGCTAGACAGCCAGAAGCCCATTGTAGACTTAGGGCAGAAGTGAGTTCATATAACCAGTGTCACATTCCCTTTAAAAACAGTGTTTTACAGGTGCTTCTCTGTACGCTAGAGACCCTAGACTCAATTTACCTCTTTGGCAAACTGTACAGCCAATCCTTTCCAAAGACTGAACGCACCTATGAGATTCAGTGAAAATAAATGAAAATCAGACCTCAGCAGTGAGTCAAAGCAGAAAAGCTTTGGCAAAAGATAACTGAGAACAAGAGAAACAGTGCTAAAACTCCACTGGGCCACAGCAAGACATATTAGAAACTTTTAGTGTATTCTGTTAGCAACAAATTCATAATGCTGTACGTGCCTGTGTTCTATCTGCCCCTGCAGCCTCCCTGCAGGCGGGGACAGTCAGACCCAGAGCAGCTCCGCAGTACCCATGGAAGCCGGCAGGCTCTTACTCTTAGCTTACAAATTGAAAGCTAAAGCAGATTTACATAGCTCGCCAAATCCTTATGTAAAAATCTACAGAACAGAAGGAGATCTATTATTAAATATAATCAACTGCATAATCTTATAAACTGCACAGGGAGGAATTTAAATTACATTTTTCTGTATCAGGTTCTTCATTACCACTTTGGGAAGAGTTAGAAGTTAGAGCTCTCTTTCCGCCTGTTGTCTTTTAATCCTCTCATTCTCAAGTCACTCAGTACAGCATAAGAGCACCATAAACCTAATGCTGTGAAGTTTTATGTCCTTGCAGTTACAAATCCTAAAAGCAGAAGGCACACTTGTTGCTTAATATGTCTGTCTTCTTGAAATTCTCCCCAAGTATATTCCTTTACTCACAGATGAATGCTAGCATTTCTCATCTTCCCATTGCAGAACTCATTGTAAGGTGAGGGCAGATGGATGAAAAAATGAACTATATTGCAAAACAAACATGTTTATTGCAGCCACAGATACTGGAAAAAATATATATTCCAGAGCTGACTCTCTGTTTCGTTTATTCACCCAGTTTTGTGTTAAGATGAGGTTTTATGAGCTAAGTAATCCAAATTAGGCTACAGAGACAGTGAAAACTGCGTGGAGATTTTAAGGTGTTATATGTAGCTGGGGTTGTTTGAACCCCTTGGGCTGGAAACAATTACTGTTGAACGCTATTAATTTTGTAGTGTGCTTCATGTTGAACTGCAGGTGTCATAAAAAAGAACTTGAGATAAGGAGCATGCTTTATTTCGGCATGCATAGTCCATGGCTCGAGTCCCTAGGGATGCCAGGATAACTGGGGAGTATTTTAAAAGCAGCTGATTGTAACTGCTGCATATAAAAGCCTGCACATACATCTCTTCAAATGTATTTAGTTGTGCTTTCTCCTTCTGCTATAGCCACAGCCCCACCATATCCTCTTCCCTGAAAAGCTGCAACACCAAATCCAGCTGCTCATGAGAACCTAAGTGGTATTTGCAGAGGAATAACTATGGTCCCAGAGCTTTTACAGCTGGGGTAGCAACTCAAACCCCTCACAACCACTGCTGGGTTTCATAACGGAAAGCACCCGGTAGTTTGATTCTGCCTCATTCTAGATTTCCCCCTTTTTCCCACAGGCACAGCACAATACACACTGGGGGAAAAAAAGCAATCCAATGTTATGTCTGAAAAACATATAGTGGAGAAAATATCTTATCATGAGATATTTCCCATGATATTAAGATCAGTGCAAAACTTTGCACTAATTGGCAAGCAAGATCCTGAAGCCAGTATAGAAAGGTAGCATGGTAATTTCTGTACTGTTTCTGTACAGTTAAACACTGTATGAAGAGACGAGGAGCCAACCTCACGCAAGCGCTCCATCAAGACAAGCCCAAAGGACAACAGCAAGGAGTATGAAGTAGTGCACACATACAATGGGGGAAGAGGAAGCTGCAGTCTTTTATCACATCAAGTTATATGAAATCTTTTTATCTAGCATGAATCAAGATCAAATCTAGGCTGTGAGACAAGGTGATCAGAAAGCAGAAAGTAGTAGTGGATCTTTCAGAAGGCCTTTGGAGAAAAACTACCTTGAAGTTATTCTAAAAGCTATTACCCTAGAAGCAGAGTACCAACTTTTTTTGTGAGATGTGACCTACCATGGTCCTTTCCCCAGCACCGTTTTCAGTCTGGTCATACAATATTCTGTCTCCCTAAAGTAAGACTGCAATGTCAGCTGGGTGATTTCTGTGCTAAGCTACTGTGAAGTGTTGCCGTCTTTGCCAGATTTCATCTCAAAATTAGTTGCATTTTTAACACCAAGGAAGCAAAGAGCAACACCTTTGCTTGCTTTGGGAAAGAAAAATCATGGGTTATGTGATTATTATTACCTTTGAATGCACTGTATTTCCACTAATTTTCCTAAATACACATTTATTTCAAGCAATTAAAAAAAAGAAAGACTTAATTCATAATGTATAAAGAATATGGTAATGGTCACTCTAGAGCACATTTTAATAAACCAATTTAGACACTTCAAAATCTTTATGGATATATATCTCAGAGACAATTACTGATTTACTGACCTCTTGTTACTGGAAAATCTTCAGGTTGCTTGTAATTTCCAT
>JAOWBP010004028.1:7002745-7036384 GCA_028571105.1 Tragopan temminckii | reverse complement strand
ATATATATCTCAGAGACAATTACTGATTTACTGACCTCTTGTTACTGGAAAATCTTCAGGTTGCTTGTAATTTCCATTAGTTTGTTAATTACCTTTACTGAAGAATTTCTTTTGTGACTTATGAAAACCTTATATCATAATGACACACCTGCCTGACAATACTTCATATTGTCATCTCAGTCAGATTTCATATTTAAAACATCAGCTGGGTGAAGCATCGTGGCTACTCCCTGAATGGATTGATGTAAACCAGAAATATGGCTTAAAGATGCTACAGGAACAAAAAAGAAATAAACAAGAGTAAGTGAATAATAGATACCATTAAAGCTTTTCCTTTCTGAGCTGTGTAAACCTTGTCCAAGGCATTATTCCTAAGAGGAAAAGAGGATATTGTAAAGTTTATTGGCTTGCTGTAGTGTTTAAAGCTATTTCATCTTTTGACAGTTGTAAAGCATAACTCCTTGGGGAGTAAAAAGGTAAATAAAGAGTTTGGATTTAAATCCATCTCTGTTTTCTTTGCCTTTGTGCTTTGACTCTAGAGCGATTGACTCGGGAACTCCATCTCCCCTGCTTATCTCCTAAAACACTTCTAGTTCAAATATCCAAACATCGAGCTAGACTCTCACTGCTCACAGTCACTGTGGGACTTGAACTCAGAAGCACTTCAGAAATAAAGTGCATGAAAAATACAAACATATGCTAAAAGAGCAACACAGAAAACACTTGATGCTATTTACCTAGCTCCTTGTTCCAAAAAGCACAGAGTAAAGTCTAAACATATATCTTCAGCGTGTTAGAAAAGTTATGAGATCTTGACCTCCTTGTACACACCCCAAGAAAGAAAAGTATAACACAGTCAGAATTAGAATAGAAATTACCAAACATTTGTGGACTATAAAACAAAAAAAATCTTTCCAAATAACTTCACAGTGCTGCAACAGCTGCCCACTCCTTCTCAACTACCCATCCATGCACAAATACACATCAGTTTTGTTTTAGAAAAGTAAGTATATGATGCCTGTAGAAGCATAGCACTCAAATGAGTACTATCTCCTCTGTGCTCTTTGCTACAAGTTTGATTATCACCATTTTCAACCGCCGTCTGTAAATACTGCTTAGACTAATTAGTTAAAAAAAAAATCACTTTTGTATTTTTAAACTCCTAATAAAAGTATAACAGAACGCAGAATGAGGTACTACAATTGCATTTTCTTGTCTCTTCTGTAACAGACATCCCATTCTTCTCTTGCATCTCACTACAAACAGTTCATTTGAGCATAAAGGAACGGCATACATTTCTCTGTTTGTCAAAGGAGCTCCATTTACATTTCCATGGTGACATACACAGCTCTGTTCTTTGTTACTCAGGAGTGAAATGTGCAGGATCTCTGCCACATACTAGAAATGCCAGTACATGCAATTTTAATTGCAAAAGTCCTTTTCCTCTTTAATTCCATTATTTCTGCCTTGCTCACTTGCCAACTGTCTTGGCTTTACTGGCTGTTTCACAACACCCAACTTCTAACTGAGAGGGCAGGAAGCACAGCCTTCTCCCAGGCGTTTGGTACAGGTCCAAATCCTGCCATCCTCACTTTTTACTAAATTCTTGTTCTCACACAATTCCCATTAACTGATGTGAGAATTTCAACGGCACAAGCATGAAGCCAGGTTGTGCAGATCCGGCCCAGTGTGTGGAAAGGGCTTTGGTTCTCATCAATGGACTTGTGAGTGGGAACTACTGCATCTGAGTGCAACCTGCAGAATTGGGCTGCAGCAGTGCTATCAGTGCTTTGCTTCAGAAGGAACATTTTCCATCCTTTGACCTGGTAAGTTAGATTATGTTGGCCTACAGAGTGGAAGTCAGAGAGACGCTGCAAACACAGAATCTAATTTTGCATCTCAGTAACAGATCGTCATATTTCTCCATTGAGGCAGTCAGATGTATGGCAATAAAAATGTCATTGGCTTGACTTTTTATGGCTCACTCAGGTCACAGCCTATAGAAAAGAATATCGGGCCAGATTCTCACCTGGTAGAGCTGGCAGAGCCTCAGACAGGAATTCTGACCAGTCTTTTAAAAGTCCCATCATGTTCATTCTTTCAATATAACTTTTCTTCTTCCTTGCAAGGCAAATGCAATATCCCCTTTCTCTATTACAGCCCCATCACTTTCCTGTAGCTTCACAGAAAGTGAGACCTGACTAATACTGCCAGCCTCAAAAATCAAAGCAATCATCTACACATTTTAAAGCATGTTTTATACAACTGCCTTGGGACAAAAACACAAAGGATGTAAAATTCTATAAAATAAATATTTAAAAAGCTAAAGTCTAATGGATTTTTTTTTTTTCATTTTGACCTAAAAATAAAAAGCATTTTTAAGTTGTAAAACACAAAGGTATCACATTTCACAGTTGTGGACACCAATGAATAAATGGATAAGGTCCATTAGGTACTGTCCATAGATGCGGATGAGGAAAAAGCCTTTTAGAAGCTGAAAAATGTCTCTTGATTAAGTGTTCAAAAGGCAGAACCAGGAGATGCAAGCCCTTGGAAGCTGAGATCAAACTTTAAAGTCAAACCTATTATTACTGCAGGTCAATTAGGTTCTTTTCAAACTGGGCTAATACAATAGAAAAAAAATCATCTATGCAGCTATTTTCCGGACCTGATAAGACTATGCTCAAAGGTAACATCAAAGGCTGGTTGCTGGAATATTCACAAATAAAAGAAACCCAGGAACAATCAAATCAAGATTAAAGTTTCCTCAGCTACTTTGAAAATGTCTTCTGCTTTACAGTGACCAAAATGCAGCACCGTTTTTTTTTTGTTTTTTTTTTAAAGAAGAGAATTGTCACAGCCCCTGCATAACCCTTCTCTCTACTGCTCCTGAGAACTTAGCTCCCATCCCTCAGTCCCTCCTCTGGGAGGCTTCTCTCCCTCCAGCTGTTCTCATTATTTTTATTTTGGCATGTTAATTCCATGATCTCCTGGCTATGTTGCTGGATGTGTCTATATTAGCTAGTCGAAAAAGCTCAATAAAGATGGTCTGGAGTACCCTGAGCAATGCAGATATAACCTGGATTACACTGCTCCACGAGTGATTGAATTTTAACCAGAAAGGACTGTCATTCTTTTCTCTGGAGTTCTGTTATCAGTGGGAAGCAGAGATCAGACACCTTTCTAAAGCACATTTTCCTTATCAATAGCACCCAAGCATTTGGAAAGAAATACTATAAAAAAGAACAACAAAAAGAAAGCAACAATTTTCATTAATGACTACCTTTTTTGATTTTGTTTAAACCAGTTGAATCTAGGAATGGAGGAAAATCTTCAAAGCTTTTGAATTATCTTTTGCCATCTTCCAAGTAATTGTAGAGAAGTGGTTATCTCGAAGCATTCTTTTCCTCGCTGCTTGCTTTTTGTAAAAAGGAAAGCAAAACTGTTATCAGACTGTTTACTCACAAATTAGCTTTTACGTGTGTGTGAAGGTGACCCTATAGGACTTTTCAGTAAAACTGCTCTTGGACACAGGATTATGTACAATTTACTTCCCAGGTATTCTGGTACTGCTGAAATACAAACATGTCCCTTTCTTTCCAGAGATCAAGACTAGCATAATACAGAATCTTTGCCTCTTACTTCCTTTGATTTATTTCATGTGCATCATAGCTAGCTTTCAATGCAAGGGCATTTGCAGAAAAGGGGCACTCCCATGTGGGTCAGTAGTAGGTGTCATGCAGTGAATGTACATAGGTTCACTCCAAGATGGCCTTATGCTGTTGCTGGATGCCAGGAGCCAACGTGATGACCATGGAAACTCCCACAGCACCCACCTCTTGACACCTGAAAGGAGCAAAACTACTTGAGTTCACCGTCATTCTTGCCTTTTACTCCAGCTGTATCTCAGCTGTGCATTAGTTCTTGCATCCACCTCATATTCACACTCCTGACCCTTGGTTCCTGCTTCTGCCTCTGGCTTAGACCTGACTTTTCTGTCCAACCTTATAGCCATCCTGAGAGCTGCTAAATCTCCACAGAAAATGGTTGAGATGGTTCCAAGGCAGGCACTCATACAGAAATCACACAAACTGCTGGAAAGCTTTACTCTCTCTATGCTCTTTTTCACCACACATTATTATTTTCTAATAATTCTATAGAAACAGTTCATCTCAACAATAGTTTTAATTTCACTACCAATTTGACCTTATTTTTATTTGATTATCATCTATTACAAAAATTCAAAATGAAATGGTTTACATTGTTTTTAAAGCTAAACTCTTCTATTATCATTAATAATATTTATAAAGTAAAAAGATGTCTCTGAAGAGTTTTGCTTAAATTAAATCTGCATTTTCCAGTGGGGAACTGCTCCGTCACATTTTTCTTTTTTACTAGCTTTAATTTTGATCAGGCTTAGTTCTGTGGCAGAATTCAGAGATACCTGATGGATGTTCTCAATTATATCCAATACCTGTAGCTACAAAAGGTCATGCTGGCAGTCAGGAATAATCAGCACTTAAAGATGCCTGGATGTAGGAAATAAATGCATTACATCTTCTTGAGCAGTTAGACGATGGATGATTCTTCTTATACTCCCTTACTGTGCAGATTTGCAAGTGTCTGCTTAAATAGCAGTCATGCAAAACCACCTTTATACTGGATATTGCAGATATAAGCTCTGTATACAAACATGAACAGGCTTAATATTGCAGTACCTTAAGTTTTATGACTTGGTGAGAAGGTAAGTAAAGTGGAAAGCTGCAAAAATAAAAACTTTCAGCTCCACTAGGCCAAAAACTGGTATCTCAAATATCAGAAATAAAGCTACTGGTTCACATAACTAAAAATCTTACCCTCCCAAAGTCTTCTTCCCCTCTCCCCGCACCAAATTGACTAAAGGTGATATTATGCCAAGGGAGACTACTGTGAAACATGAGTGTTATCAGTTTGCTGAAGTGACTCATCTTCACATCTTTTAATCAAATCTGGATTTTACTTTCTCTAATTTCTTCCAGAAAAGCTTCTGAACAGAAGGTCATAGCCTCAGGCCCTCTCAAGATAGGACAGAAATAATGATTTTAAGGAAAGCATTTCTGCAGAGATTTATCAAATGCAGCAATTACTCTCATGATGCGAGGCATGCTTATCCTCAGCAGTTTGCAATGGTAGAAGGGTTTCTGAATGTCCAGTCACTGTTGTGGCTGAAGGTTAAATCTGGTCAAGGATATTTGCTAAGTAATATTTTCACTAGAAACATTTCTGAAGTTAGCTGTGGACTGTGAGCAGGAAAAACCCATGCAGTAAATGGCTCAGTTGCTGAAACGCTCAGAGGACACCCAGACTACAGCTCTGCTTTGGATTATGCAGAACAGGGATAATATTTCAGGTAAGTGTCCCCATCAGCCCCATTGGATAGCTGTTTTCTTTTACTTTATAAATATTTATCAGGTCAGAGAAAGGAGGATGGACACAACAGCTCGATACCTAGGGTAGAGATGAGTCTGAGAATCAAATCCAGCCCAAACCTGGTCTCAGACGTTATTTCTTTCTCCAGTTAGAACTAAACCTGAACTGTGACTCTGTAATAGAACGGTCTTGCTCAAAGATTAGCAAGAGTTGCACCGTAACTAAAACACATTCAGGTTTAGTTGTAGTAGGAACATACAGAATGGACATGGCAGTTGGTGGTGTCCCATATGCACCACAACACAGAGACTGGTAGCAAAGCTGAGATAGTTGAAATTATCCCTGAATGGATATGTACTGGGAATGACAGGAGGCAGCAGATGTAGGGCATGATAGGGCTCAGTGCAAGGTGGCAGGCTGGTCCTGGTGCTACAATTGAAGTCTGCCTGATTTGTCCTACTTTGGGCTTGAGACAGCTCAGGATGTGAGGAGCCATAACAATGGCCTTTAGTATTCTGTTGGCTAAGCTAAGTAGGAACTTGATAAAGAACTAACCTAACAAGTTCTGAAAGTGTCCCACCTGAAAACTTGCCTTAAAAAAGATGAAAGAAAAATGATCGGTACTTTCATAACTGAGGTAATGAAAGTTCCACACAACCTAAAATGTTTTAAATAGAGGGAGAAAAAACATTTTCAAGGCAGATTTTAGTATTTATTTGATGACTCCATTTGGTATCAGAAAATTAGAAAATGTGATGCCATCTGTAGAAAACCTGTAACGATGATTTTCACAACTGTTTATTGTGCACAACAATTTAAAATTAGATTACAACATTATTTAAGCCGCAATGGGAAGAGAGTATCTAAAATCAGATAATTGACAGCAGTGGAAGTAACAAAAGGCAGTCAGAAGCATTACTGACCCCATAAACCTTACTTTAGTAGAAGAATTCTATAGCATTTAGATTCTGTTTTCATGCATATGTTTAAGATAAAATTATTCCAGTTGGGTAATAAATGCACCTTTCCAATTGAAAAGTCAATATTTAACATCTATTGTGTTCTGGTTTGTAGAGCATGTCTCATTCAGATAATAGTGATGTAAACCTATCTAGTTGCAGAAATATATGGAAGAAACACTGAATATGTGCAAGGAATCAAGAGCACATATTTTATGACACTAGACTTACACTCTCCTATCTGCAGACTTAAGACAGCATCTTGCCTCTCTTTGACACAAGGGCAGCATAAGATTCCTTTCCATTAGTGCACAGAAGCTTTTTATTTTATCATTTTATCATTTTTATTATTTTAAGTTAGCTTTTTATTTTCTTTTAGTCTACCTATCAAACAATTTGAAGACTATCATTACCTAGTTTCAAGCCCTCATCATTTCATCAACATGATAGATTTTGCACTTTTGATCTTACAGTTCTCCCATTGTCCCTTCTCAGTTTGTGGACAACAGTGCCTTCATACCTCTTACTTTGTAGATTTAAATCCCTAAGTGAAATTAACTATGATTTGAGTTACGATTATTAGGACTCTAATAATACCATAGAGTCCAATTCTGCTGTTGCCCAAGTGTAGCTTTTACATTGGATTTAGACCAACAGAACAAAACATGTTATTGCTGAGGCAATGAAAGCATGTTAATTGAGATTTGCAACACCATACTGGGGAGGGAAATGTTATTATTTCTGTTTTACACATGAGGAAACAAACATGGGCAGACAAGGACATTCATTGAGTTGGTCTCAGTTCCATTCCAGTTGTTTTAAAATCAGGAAAATTAGGCTGAAGTTATTCCAGGCAATACGTTCTGTTGAGACATCTATTACTGATTTTTGCAACTATCCCAATATGGTTTAATAAAGCACAAACATATCTGATCAGCACTTACCCATGCCAAATGTTGTATGTTTGTTTTTTTTTTCATTTTTTGTTAACCTATACGCACATACACACACATATAAGATACGCTTTTCTTTGTATTTCAATTTTTATTTTTTATTTTTTTATGGGAACAGAGCTTTGAGCTCCCAGAACAAAGAAAGAAAGAAACAAGGCAATGGTAAAGTGCACAATTCAAATTTTACCCAATGTTTTTGAGAATAACAGCACAATATTAAGTCAAATGTTTAAAATAAGAGTGAGAAATATATCCTTGAATGTATGGAAGGAGGCAGGATTACAGTTGAAAGAAAGTTGCTAAGATGGCTATACTAGACTTTTTTCTTTTTCTTTATATATGTGTGTGTGAGAGAGAGTTAAAATAAGCAAGTGACCCATTGCATCATGCATTACCCTTGCTAATGTCTCAATGCTATTACTCCTACTGGTATAAATCATTCACTGTCCTTACACACACTTCAAGCATGAATGTAATTACCTGGTAGATCACTAAAAATAATTAAAATGTAAGGAGCTGATTAATTTGAGATATTCTTATATGCTCTCCTACGAAAAATCATTCTCTGTGCTCAAAGGCAGAAGTGGAATATCAGAGCTCATAAAAATATTGTTACAATTTTGGAAGGAAAAGTGCTCCCCTAATGTAAAACTATGCTATCCCTAACTGATAGGAAATGTAATGACAATCCTTACTAATCCTGAAAGTCAGTTACATACTTTGATGAACACAACCACAGCAATACAGAAGATGGTGCCCGAAATGACTTTCTGAGGTCATCTAATCCAACTGCTTCTGGGAGGCAAGATGAATTACACCTAAACTACTGCTGACAAATTCTTGGAAGCTTCAGTGCTGGAGATTTGAATCCCAGGACCCTCTATGGCCTGATCTCAGATTACACAATTGCTTCCTTCCCATTGCGTCATGCACATTCTCAAAGCTGGTGTTACAGAAGAATCCTACTAATGATGCATATGATTTTCTACAGTTTTGAATATGATTTTTCAAAGTTTGCAGAGGGCATTTATTCTCTGCCTCTGTATGCTGAGCAGAATTGCTGAGAGCAAGTTTTGTGCTTGAAAAACTTTGTCAATAAAAAGCTTGTTTAATTTCTTCTATTCGTTGCCAATCTCCATTCCTCTGAGAAGCTGAATCAAAGAAAACAACCTGGAAACAGTATAGCACTAAAAGCTCTCAAGTAATCATGAACACACTACATGCACTATACAAGAACTCAGGCATTTCCTTGGGACATGATAGGTAGATGGACAGATAGATAGATAGGCAGGCAGAAGAACTTTCTTCCAGAAAAGATCACACAAAAACTATAAATAAGGTGATTGCACATCAGAGCACTAACATGCGAGATCAAATTAAAAGCTCATACCACCTGAGGATAACTTCAGGAATTAGGTCTATATTAAATATAGATATTAAAAAAAAAAAAAAAAAAAAAAGAAGAAGAAGAAGAAGAAGAAGCAGAAAGTGCAGAAATCTGCAGTTTTCAACACAAATGCTCTTTTGGCAATCAGAAATCCAGTAACAGCTTAAATGGTTTAAAGGAATATGCAACCTCTTTTTTCAAAGTATCCCTCAGATAATTATATAAAATATCAACTGCTTTATAAGGTCAATCAAGACTCAAAGTATATCGGAGTATTTCCTGCATGTCAATGACGCTACAAACAATGCATAAGAATAATGTTACCTGGGGGAAAGAAAAGCAAAATAAAAAGGGACCACAAATGGCATTCAGCAGTTGCAAAGATAATTTCTCAGACAAACGGCATTAGCTAAATAGTAACATACTATAGAAAAATAAAATTTGATAAACCAGTTCTAAAATCCCAAGTGAAGAGGAAAAGATCACAGATAACTGCATCGTGGAAATAAAGAAGTTTGTAAACAGGAAAATAGAGACATCAGTTAGATTGTTTGTTCACACATCACTAGCTGAGAAGCTTGAATTCTACAGATTGATGCAAAATGAGGCAAACCATGCAACTGTACCCAAATTGCCCTAGATTTACATTGTTAAACACTCATAAATTCAAGGCAATCATCCTCAAATGAAATAAAATGGCACTTGGAGCCCTCCCACGTGCATGAGATTTACACAAACAACTTTTGCTGTTTGTACTGCAAGCCTGAGAGGCGATTTCATCAACCTAGGAGACAATCCCTCCCTGTCATCCCCTGATGTATACGGCACCTTCGTATTGCCAGTGAGAGAGGTGATATATATAGCTAGCTCTGTATTGCCTCCAATAAATTTGTTGGTGCCCATGATATTGCCAGACAGTGTCTGCATTTTGGTTACTCTTCACTGCAGCAGTACATCCTAAATTCAAGACAAAGCTGGATAACCTTTAGAGTAATAATTATCTGCATCAGACCTCTAGTCCTACGCTGAACTTGCTTACGACATAGGGATAAATTAAACTCACTAGCTTCATGGAATTACTTCTGAGTTTTTCCAATGAGCAATCAGATCTAGGAACTAAGACTTACTGATAAAATCAAATATACGAAGCTGCTGCAAAAGCTATTTCACTACCACCTTCTCAACTGCCAGTGGAATAAAAGGAACGGTATAGATTGGATTAAAACTCACTACGTTTGGTGAGACTGTCCCAGCTTTCTTAATTCTAAAAGTAATTGCAGTGTATTCTAGTGAGCTCAGAGCTGACCTTGAGTGAAAAGAAATGTTCAACAGAAGGATGATTAGCCTTCGAAACTGATACAGCATGCTTGAGGCAAACCACCAAAAGAGAGTGAAGCAGTCCAACCTTTTTTGTTTGCAGAAATGCAGAGATGAGAATCTTAATTTTATGGCAATAAAAAGCAATAAATATCTACAAGCACTGTGTGCTTGACAGTGCATTGAACCAAATGAATTATGGGGAAGGAACTGCGAGGAGGAGCCCCATGTAGCTGGGGGAAGGATGAGACCCAAAGAACACAACCAGAAGGGAGAGAGGGAGGGGGCATCAGCTCTCTCAGAGCTGTCTTTCTGCGGGGTCATCGATTCTAAAAATCCTGTGTGTCAGCAGCAAGGATGCAGAACTTAAAGCAGCATTGAGCCCTGGGCAGCTGCTAAATACCATAGGAAAAGCAAGGAAAGGGAGAGAAACCTTCAGTCAGGCTGCTATGAGGATTAACTGAATGAAAAAGAAAAAAGAGCAGCATATCACTGAGATGAGGATTAAGTAACATACCCAATACTAATGTAAGGCGTATTGTGCAAGAAGGAAAATTAACATAATGTGAGATTCAACAAATCATTAAACATTCATTTTGGATGTTCCAACACATCAGCATAAATTTCAAAATCACCCTCAATGAATAGTCTTTATGAGTAAAGAATCAAATCAGGAGTCAGCTTTGGCCATTAGGTAGTAACAAGCCAGAGTGAACGGTTGGTTGGTGACAGAAAACCCAAATGGCATGAGCTAAAAAGTATGCTGAAGGAAGAACAGTTTAAAAGCAAAAGGGTGAAAAAATGCAGTGGCCAAAGTAGTTCAGACAAACAGAAGAAGACCATTAAATACGGGCAGACAGATCTCCACGGAGAGCATAGATCACCAGGAATGTCTTTTTTATCTGGAACATACGGTGCTAATTTCTTTGTACTTGGAACAAGTACAGAAAATTCAATTAAATTGGCTGAACTTGGATGTGTCTTTAGCAATGCTTCCAAGATGTTACTGTTATTTCATGTTCCTCAGTCGACAACATTGCAGGTGTCAGACGTCATGGGGGTGCTCAGAAGAAATTACCTCTTGGTTTAAATAAAGGTAAAAAAGAAGCCTGATGTTCAAGCTATTCTCTTATCAAAGGAATTTGAAAATAAATCACTTTCTTCTGAATCTGTGGCCACTTCCAACAGCAGAGGGCTCTCTGGGGCAGGTAGTCTCACTGGGACTGATGCCCTGGAGACCAAACAACCCTTATCACTGATGAATGTTGACCCCAAAGTAAGCTGCTTAGTCACAAGTATTTATGAGATGTAATAAATGTACAGATCTGGCATTTTTCACGCAGAGAATCCACTGGAAAGACCCTTCCAGAGTGACAAAGGATCAAATGTGCTGTCTGGTTCCAGGAAGGAATATCAACCCATCATTCTTACCCAGGTGCTGGGATGAACACCCTTCCAGCTGATGCAATACATATTTCCATATCAAGAGAGCTGCGTTTGGCTCAGGATTGCACTAGATAAAACAGATCTGCCAAACATTTTCAAAAGCATACATATACTTGAAAAAGGAAAAGTATTCCGTTTTAGGAAAACTTTACAAAACTTTGTATTTCTTTAATTTTGATACTTTCGGAGCCAAAGAATGAAACTTTACAGAGCTAAAGTGAGTTAGTAGTCATTACCAAAATTAAAGCCAGCAGCAACTTTAGCTGAAGAACTTTGCTG
This sequence comes from Tragopan temminckii, assembly GCA_028571105.1. NCBI lineage: Eukaryota > Metazoa > Chordata > Aves > Galliformes > Phasianidae > Tragopan > Tragopan temminckii. Next base: position 7,024,634 of record JAOWBP010004028.1, on the reverse strand, counting down.
GATAATTTTACTCCTGTAAGTAGTTACAGTTGATTGATTCAGGTTCATAAAATGGAGAGATACATTCATACTTGACTGTAGTGAGTCTGCAGTGGTGTCTTAACCAGGTCTATTAGTAACTAATGAGTCAGTTATTAATATTAGTCCCAGACTTGGGATAGGAACTGGACAGTTGTGTCTGTGTTCAGGTAGATACATGGGAACTATCTACACAAGTAGTAAACAATCTGTAATGCAATCTGACTGAAAATTAGCCATGAGGCTTTGCTTTACATTTCTTTATATCTTTAAGCAGTCATTCTGTATCATAAATACTGCTGCTGTTGTAACTGCATCTCCTGGAGCTGAAGCAGATCTACGAATATCCTTTTTCTAATATTCTGCTTCAGATACACTCATATGTTGTAATCAGTGCTTTATATGGCAATATTTTGTAAGTTTGCAACTAAATATTTGTGTTTGTTTTTAGAATAACAAAGAAAAACATTCTCTGAATTTGCCCTAAAAATGTCTGTTCCCTTTCCTCCATTTTTACTTTGAATGACAAAGAAAAAAATAATTTATTGTAATTCAATCTAACCTCATACAGTCGTGTCTACAGAAAAAGGTATTCTCCTACGGGATAAGAGAAAGACTTTAGATCTTTTCAGAAGTAGTATTTCAAAAGCTAACTACAGCTAGAAACAGACATTTTTTTGTAATAAGTGTTGGTCTTTGGTAACAAAGCTTTGCTCCAGTGATAAAAGACTCCCAAACAGTACTTTAATTGAAACTTTTTATCTGAATGTTGCCTGAACCTCTGCTAAATGCTACTTTCTTGCTTCAATTCAAATTTTCTTAATCTTCATTTTCACGTTGAATATTGGTACACTGTCTGCCTCATTATGCTAAAGAAAGATGAAGTGAGCTATTAACATGCTGAACAGCCTACGAGATGTTATGATATAGAATGTCATTCATTTTTATGAGTTGGCTGTCAGTGTGTGCAGCAATAAAGTTATAATTTCTCACTGACAATATGTGATGTCTGGAGTCACTGCACAATCCTTATTAAAATTTCAATAATTGTAAATCAAAGGAAAGCAAATACAACTTTTATGAAATGGTCGCTTCTGAAAGTCAAGGAGTACAAACTGGTGGAATGCAAAACCAGAACATTATTCCTGTGGTGCTCTAAGTCATCATCATCATCCTGTAGTTTTTCTTCTTCTCATGCACAAGGCAGGGCGTGCTTGGCAATGTGCACTGTAACATTTTCAGGAGTGCTATGCTTCTCTTGCTGTCAGTTCAGCAACGGTGAAGTACTGCTTGGTTTTAGCTCTTCACTGACTACACCTTTATGTGGCTCTGAAAGCCATTAGAATATTTCTGGAAATGTTCACTGGAACTGCTTATTACAGCTCTTCATCAGTAAAATCAGTTATCTCTGGAAGCAGTTATAAGGCTTGGACAGTGAGAAAAGTTAGAAGAGGTTTCAGACAGCTGATATGCACAGGCAGGGGTTTCAAAGCGTTGCTCATGGCTCTACACAGCTGTGGAAAATAGCAGGGATGGATTTACGGCAGGGTCTTCAAAGTGTCTCAGAAGTTTGAACTACTATTGGACAGTACACAGGGAAATGAATCTCAGATTCCAAGTAAATATCTCCTGCATATGTATAGCTGTGTAAAGGCTACATTTTTTTTTTTACTGTTTTTATTATTACTTTAAGTCAGAAATGTAGGAAGTCTCTATCACTGTCCGAAACACAGTGATCTTTCATTTTTAGCTTGAGATATCCCAGATGCTCAGAAGTTAAAGTTGTTGTAAAACATGCCCTCAAAATAACAACTTGTTGGAGTTCCAGACACAGATCAAAGTGTCCCAGTCACTGAAGTCACAGCACAAGGTCTTGATGTAGTGGTACTGGAACTGTAACATTTCTCCTTGTTATTTTCAGTTCCATTCCAAGTGGCGACTTCTTGCAAATCACCACGTGACAAGCTGAATAAATGCATTAATCATACATTTATCAACACTGTACACAGGATAAATAATTAAATGGATAAGTTTATGAACTTCCTCCAGGGGCTTTTAAGTATCAAGAGCTAGTCAGACAGCTGAGGTGGTATATAGGTATGACACAAATGTTGTGTAGCCACTGCTCTGTCCAAATGTCAGGAATGTCTGCGCTACAGAGATGTATGCCAACAGGCAAAAGTATGCTTTGATAATTTGATGTGCAACATTGCTCTATAGCTAATACTTGGGTTATTGTTCATTATTCAATAGTTTACTCAAATATGTTTCACAGCTGCATCTGTCATGCTTTGTAAGTGTTAACTAATACCTTATTCCTAACTGTACTTCTCTTCTAAATTGACTAACTCTACCACAGCTAAAATTTACAGTGTAACAGCATGTCTGACACTCACATGTCAGATACGATATATATCCATCAGTGTCAAATTTCCAGCACATCAGCATCTCAGATGTACTTCCTCTAGACGGAACAGACAGCATGTGTCCGTGCACAGACAAACTATTGCAAAACTCATTCATAAGTAGAAACATTTCATAAGTAGAAACATTTGTGCAGAATTCAAGCAGTTATATTGGAAAAGGTGTCCCTTCATGTCAGCTGTGTATCAAGTAATGTGATGTGGTTCTCCCAGATTTGATTTACTACCACAAGTGTCCTACCATTACTGAAGAAGTTTTATAGCTACTAGAATAAGTCAATGGACAGCTGTCCATGTCTATCAGAAAGTTCTCCACTGAAAAAAAGTCACAATTGACCAAACTAGGCAAAGGAAATAGACTCTACAAGGGGTTTTGTAATGTTTTATCTCCTCATACACCCAGACTATCATATAGAAGATTCTCACCTACATACCAAGACAAAATAAGAAACCTAATGTTACAGTGAGATAAGACTTTCAAAGAAATCTAAGGAAATCTGGTGCACAATCCTTGGTGTGTACCAGTTAAAAAATATTCTGTTTTAAAGATATCAGCTGAAGATAATTGTTCTAATGAGAGATGTGACAACTTTCAGTGCTTCAGTGGCAATCAAAAGATCAAACATCTCCTGCCACCTGAAACAGCTGGGAAGATAAATACAGTCTGATTCGCTTTGATATATTTGATAGATTACCATTTGAAACAAAACACCTGAAAGCCCACTCTAATTAAGAAAAAAAACAGTACGTGAAGAGTCAAGCTTTGATGCAGAACAATACACTGATGTTCGTACTGACATTTTGATATTTGGCAATACATAGACTGCGTAAGTCATCCAGAATATCTGACCCTCATGCTTTCTGTTTATGTTCCTTCTTGGAAAAGATTTTTGGACAAAATTTTAGTGATCTCATTGTTTTTATGATGCTGTTTTTCAAAGCATTTTAAAAAGAGATTTACTTACTGTGAAAAGACCTTGGAATGACAGAAATATTTATGATAACAAATTCTTTAAAGCATGAAACAGATCTAAAATCATTTTCTTGTATACCAGCCTGTCATTGTTTTATGATCTGATATTTTCTGAATGGCCAAGGTTAGAAACAAATGCTTCTGTGTGGTTGAAACACTGGAAATCCTGTAATCCCAGCTGTGTTATGCAATATAATAAATGTGTCAAACCCAGGTATTAGTGGGGATATTCAATTTAGGATCCGTCATAGATCTGAGAGGAGGAAAGATGCATCTGCCTTAGGCCTGTGGCATGTATAATTCGGTGGGAAAAATTACATATTTTACAAAGAAAGTAAAGAATATTGTGGTTTCACATTTCTATCCTTTGTATAGAAGACTGAAATACAGGCCACAGAATCAGGAAAGCCAGAGGGAAAAGTGAAGAGGAAAGACTGCTTATTTTAGGTCTCTGTACATTATGTCATAACTATTGGAATTGAGTCCATTATACCCTCAGACCCTCAGTGTTTATATATATATAAGTACACATGAAAAGGTATGTATATACACTCAGGGTATGGGGGGCACACATACACACACACTCACACCTTAATGTATTTATTTAATCAGAAGACCTCCTCTGATGTTATCAAAACCAGTCACAACATTACAGTGCATTTCACTTGGTATAGCATGACCTATTTAACAGCAAAATTACTTGGGCATAATGTGGATATTTTACGTTCAGTTCAGTAAAAGCTATCTGAGAGTTCAAGTACACTGAGACACACACACCTAAACAGAGAGGAAGCTTTAGCTTTGCAACTCTGCAGTTCCCATTATTCCTTCCCCTGCGCCTCTGGGCTGCCTGCAGAAGACATCTGCCACCCCAGGTTAGGCACATCTGCAGCCAACATCTCAGCAAACAGTGCAGTGCTAATGACTGACACCCAAAGCATGGCACTGTGATATTTTCCCTTGTTTCTCAACCTACTTTCTAAACATTTCTTTGATTATAAATTTGTAAATGTCTAGATATAGAGGGTTAATTTTAATATAACCAGAGCAAAACCAGACCTAATATATTGGACTTACAGTAACTTGTACCTTTTATGACTCCTCAGTTCAGTAACAAACGAGCATCTTACAAGTTGTATCAGCATAATTAGTTTGGTCTTTTAACAGAGAACACCAAATCTTTGTTGTTCTCAGCATTTAAGCTATCAAAGAGAAATCGTGTATACAACAGCTAAATCTTTTCAGACTGAAGTACTTAGTATTCTTCCATTTAGCAGCACGTTATGAAGTTTCATTTAAAAGGCGTAATTTTACCAATTAGCTCATCCTGCTCAAACACACACATACCGTTGGGAAATATAAAAAAGGTTTATTAAATCAAAAGATATGGCTGCACTTCAACTAGCACATGGGCATTAGAGATCAAATATTCCCTATAGATTAATCCCCATGGCATCACAGGCTGATTTGGCTTGCCAGTATTACATTAGTAAACCATCTAATCCAATTTAGAACAGGCCAGGAATGTTCCATCCATTACAGTATTTCTAGTGTCATTAGAAGCAGACTGATCGAATAAGCATCTTAAATCAGCCTGCAGCATGCAAGTAAATCACCATGACTTACCCAATGAGATTTTTTTTTTTTTTTTTTTCAAATAAAGAGTTCTGCAAATTAAGGAAAAGAAAAAAAAAAAAAAAAAAAGAGCCATCTCATAAGATGGAAACTCTCTATGATTTTCATTTCTTAACACTTTCAGGCAGCAAAATTTCAGTGCGCATGATTATGCACTCTGTAAAGCAGCAGTACAGAACACCAGGGGTTTAAAGATATGAGAAGCTCCTTATTCTTTAGCAAGCTTATTTTTACAAAAAGCAATGGAAAAAATACCACAATAAAGAATAATAAACAAAGTAGGCTGATCGAGGGCAGAGGTAGATACTACTCTCACTAAGAAAATCTGCTGTATAAAATAGGAGTAGCCATAGTAATAAAATCTATCAATCAAATACATTACAAAGGTTCATTCTGATAGAATGGATTAAAAGAGAGCCCAAACTTTGTATCCACACAAAATGAAAAACACTCAAGTGCATTACGAAAGTAATATTTTCATTCCAAACCGGTATACCTGAAAGGAAAACAGTTCTTCAATAGAATAGTAAATATATTAATAAAGTTTTGGCAGTAGTTCTTTGAGATGACGCAGCTATCAAAAAGATTTCAGAAAAGGGCTAAGCTGCAGTTTTGAAAAGGCAGGTGTCAAGCTGAATAAAATCATCCAAATAGCATGTAACCTTTGCAGCTCTCCGAGACCTATCACGTTCCACTGACCAGACTACACAGGGCTCAGTCGCACCGTTTAAGCAATCAGCCATAAAGAAGAACACTGCTCTGATGCACAAGTTGGTGAACACCTGTTCCTATGCTCTAGATAAGGGCTCTCGTGTATGTGAGTGATTCACCTTTGTTTAACTGCTCTGTTGTCAGTCAGACAGCTCTTAATACTGACTGGATTTCCAGCATAGCTGTGTTAGAAAGGAAGCCGCGTTGGTTCTTTGTATACCGCTACAGAAAAAGTAACAGCTACCCAGAAGTGCAGAAATGGACCCAGCAGGAATTGTTTTCACTGCAAATTGTCATACATATGGAACAAAGACAGTTTTGCAATGAAATCATGTACAGATCCAGGACATGAATAATCCTTGCAAAGTGTATTAATGTTTTAAGCTTGCAAGTTTTCATTCCTTTAGTGAAAACAGATCTCCTTTACTTTTGAGGGAACACAAACACCTTCTATGAGAGAAAGAGTTGAAGACAATTTTCAACATGGTTTACACAGAATTCCACTCAAATTTCACTTCAAAAATTAAATCCTTTCACAGTGCTACATTGAAAAGATCCAAGTCTCAAATCAAATCCATCTGAGAGAAATAAAATAGGAGAAATCCTAAGAAACACAGCAATCCATCCTCACACACAATGACAAGCTTGCAGCAAGTCTCTGCTCTTGTTCTTTCACGTCCTTTTGATCCCAACAGGCCTGGCCCTTGCAAACCCTTCTCAGCAGGATATGGAAAACCACATTCAGACAGCCAGAGCTTGGAAAATCTGTTCTATCCTTTGCTTACACCAGTGCCAAACATTATTATTGTTATTAATAGAACAAACACAGATTGCTGCAGTAAATCATACTCCTCCCAGAGCTGATTACTTGTCAAATGTTTATCATCAGTGTAAATGAGTAATGTACCTGATTAACAAAATCCAAAGGCTTGCTCTAAGGTAAAAAAGCCTTAGCGTTGCAATTTCTCTAATGAACTTCCATTCTGTTCCACAGCAGAATATGCCAGACCTACCAATTCAATTTCTGAATAAAAGTACGAATGCTTTGTACTTTTTTAAGCAGGGAGCGAGCACTGGATTGAATTATGGTCACGTGTTGCTTTGCTCCACCACATGGTGATTAGGAGAGCCACACTTTGTTCTTCTCTTCCTTTCCCTTTTATTAGTGTTAGCCATTAGTCTGAGATGGTCAACAGGGAGACAGAGGGAAAGAGGTTCTTTCGATGGACGGTGCTGTCTGCCACTAACAAGACTTCCCTATGGCCATATAGGGAAGTCATAGCAGTGACTTTCTGGGCATTGAACCTAACGTGTCAGGTAAATGCCCAGAGAGTAAGTGAACGAACCCAGACTTAAGCGTTCAGCCTTTAATCATTAGAATTAATGTACAGTAACTCAACTGAGTGCTCACCCATAAGACGGATCCTCCCAGCTGTCGATGATGTTTATAAGAGTTGCTGTTGGTTCTCAGTATCTTCAAAATTCAAATTCAAAATGACACAGGGTGGGGAATCTGCAAAGAAAAAGCACAAATTCACCATTCACATTCTTGAAGAAGAGATATTTCCTGGTATAGAAGCAAGTGACACTCCACCAGCTTTATAAAGTGGTTACAGTTCTTGCAAAGGAGACGATATAGAGATAAATCTAAATTTTCTTCTAACATGACTCCTTCTAAGTGAAAGAGAGAGTGCCAGAACAGGATTTTGTCCCATGTCTATAGTATCAAGAAAATTATCACACACTGACAGATTTTATATACAGCCTGTTGAAAGGAAAACTAAATGTTGCCGTGACTGAGCTTACATCTTCCAATCTTCAAAAGGCACTTGCTTCCCAAGGGAAAGAATTAAACAAAGAGGCAAAGGTTACAATTCTACACACATAAGTGCTGAATTTCACTTGTAACGAAGAGTATTTTTGCTTACTACAGATGCAGCATCTCAAAGGAGTCAAGGTATACCGGTGGGATGCTTCAATTGCTCTTCTACAATTTTGCAAGCTCCTATAAATTCAAACTAGAAGTTGTCCTGAAAAGGTTATGCTGGGTAAGTGCAAGGGGAGCACACACAGACACTTTTTGGTCAGCAAGGAAATTTCCTGGGGCAGCGCACTGATCAACACATTGAACTGAAACATCTGCAGGATAAAGGTTTGTGACTGAAAACCTTGTGTTAGATGCCCATAATTGTGACAAAGTCATTGCATATTCTGCTCAATGCTTTTTCTGTTTCAGCACTTTGTTGCCGTACAAAGAAGCTCCAGCAACCTCTTAAATGTGGTTGGTAACTCAAAATACATTTGGGTAATCAGTCAGAGAGAAAGGCTCTGTTCTGTATGTTTTGCTGCCTATCTATGAAGTGATGGAAAAATTAATTAATGCACATTTGCCATCTTTTCAAGGTTTTTCCTTGGAAAAAAAAAAATAATGAGAGAAAGAAAGAAAAAGAAAAGCTTGAAATATTTTCTTTTAGCATTAGTCGTTAGTAGTTTGTATTAGAGAGGCTTAAAACCACTTAAAATCTGTCATGTCTCTATCCAAGTAGTCAGTTTACAGCTGTATACCATTAACTTTTTAAACTACAGTAATGTAAGCATCTATTTTATCTCAAAATTGACTCTGCAGAGCTGTCAAATATGCTTTTCCTCTGTGCTAAACATAATAAGAAAAATGTTATAAGCCAAAGCATTTGCTGTTATTTACAAAGCACTTTCTGCTAGAGACCATGCAGAAGGAAAGTAGACTAAGGCTCAGACACAAATGCACTCAGCCTTGGTAACACAACTCTCTAATCCTGGTTACAAAGGGAATTCACAGGAGACAGAAGACCAAAGGGCAAGACACCTAAATGAATGAATAGTGAATGCTGAACAGAAAACTGTTTCTGAAGCCCTGCCTCTCTCTGAATATCTACTCCGTATATCAAGGTACCAGCAAGGACTATATAAGCTCACACTCTGTGAGTCGTGAGTGCATTGCTTCATCTGCATTAAGCAGCTCTGCAGAGAAGTATCATTGCTATGCTTTTTTCTAGACTTAAGCTTTTGTCAGCATAGTTGACAAAACTGTGTGACATAGTTCTGCCCAGGTATATCCACTTCATCAAGTACTCTACAATTTTCTCTCTGTCTAAACTTAAGAAAACTTAAGTTTAGTTTTGTACAGTGGTCCAGATCCTGTTTGAGGGGTGAAGGCAGCCAGCAGTGTGGATGCTGGTTGGATTTCCACTGACAATGTGGCTTTCATCTTCCTCACTCTGAAGAAGGCCTAGGGAATAATCCCACGCTTCCTAGAGCAATACTCTCAGCTGCTCAAATGATACACAGCAACTGGAAGCAGCCATAGCAGAGAAAGATTTCTATGCCAGTGGCTATCACTTGCTAAACTCAATGATATCCCTGCGTGCTCGTGCTCTGCACAGCTCTTCATCTGGAACAGTCAACTCACACAAGGGCACACACACCTTGTGCGCCCTTCCAGAATGGCTGCAGGGAGAGGAAGTGCTCAGCTGAACCAAAATGGGCAAACTGCCTTTCAGATTGTGCCAAGGTTCCCAAGGCATTGAAGAGGCTGAGCAGGGCTTTTGTGCCATTTAGTCATTCGGGTTTTCATCTCTACAGAATTCTTTTTGATGGAGTTAAAACACTTCCAAATGTAAAGAGCTAAATTTCCAGGCACTATAACCATCCAGGCATTTTCCCTGGCAGCCAAACCCCACTCTTAGTTTTGCAGGTCATCTTCAGCATACGAGATGGTTCCCCATTGCCATTACAAACTGGGACATTTGTGCACACAGGTGAAAGTACTTGCATCAGGACCATAGATTGTTTAGCCTTAGCAGCCTGTTTCATTTTAAGAATAGTCATTTAAAATACTTATGAGAGCCAAACAATCTCAAAACCCTTAATAACAGTGCTTGTGTGAGATCTGGTTTATCTGTAAGTATTCTTGCTTTCTTTTTTTTTTAATTTAAATAGTAGAATACATTTACTGCAGGGGCTGGAATCCCAAGTGGAAAAAAAAAAAAAAAAAAAAAGAAAGAAAAACAAAAAAACATTTTATGATCTGAAAAGAGCCACTGAAATCAATTAGAAAGCCTTCCACTGACCTCAACATACATTTCTATCAGAAAATGTTCCCCAGAACAAACTTTAGAGCTAAATCAGAAACCTCAGAACCGAAATCTTGTAATACAGAGATTTCAACAGATATTTTATTAGGGTCAAGCTAAAAAGATGGTATTATAAACCTATTGATCTCCTTACCTTTCTAATCAAATGGTGTCAATGAGAGGAAAAACGACAAAGGTGCTCTGTCAGTGAAAAGGAGATCCCTTATGGGAGGCCACATGTACTAATCCTGTTTGTTTCGCTTGCAAAAGAATTCTTCAAAGTTAAAGCACTCTAGGGATTTATTGAGCACTTTTCAGTCTTCAGCTGGATTTAGCAAGTGAAGCAGTTTCAAAGCCTGTAGATTAGTACTACACAATCAGCCTCATATAAACGGGCATGACAAGGCCCAGCGTGATGTTTCAAGCAGTGACAGTTTACATGATTCTGAAGACAAAGGTACCATTCCACTCACAAAACAAGGATGAAAAGATTGCTCTATACTGTGTGGGTAGAATTGCTTAGGAAGACAAGGCTTTACTCTGCTGCCTGTTGTTGGATGACTCCTACTGCACTTGTGTTCATCACAGTGATGCTAACAGGATTGGCGATGCTTAGTAGCTTCTCTACAACTTGGATGCTGCCTTGCTGAATAGTCAAGATTTTCAAAAAGTTACAAACAAGACCTTCACAGGTGCAGTTTGGGGCATTTTCATCATAAAAAAAAAGTGTGAAATTTGGTTCCCAGTAAGTGTAACTGAATCCACGGGAGCCTTCAGTGGGTCTAGGATTTCACTACACAGTCTTTGTGTACCAAAGATTTTCTCTCACAAGAGCAGCTGAAAGGAGCTTCTGAAGCCAAGACAATCTATGTCACCATTTTACAGTCACTATTAAATTCTGTGTTCTCATGCCTTAGGCAGAAAAACTTAAATCATGACAGGAAGAAAAACGTTCATTTTAAGAGTTGTTTAAAAGAAAGACAGAAGAACTATGAAATTGTGGAATATATTTTTTAAAAACCTACAAACTTGAAAAAGGAGAACTTCAAAATTTTCATAATTAAGCAAAATGAGTGGAGGAAAAGCATTAACAAAAAAGTTGACATTTTCTTCTGTTTAATTATTTTCTATATATTTTGGAATTGAGAAAAATTCAACCACCTCCACCTGTTGTGTGGACTCCTAATCAAGCATAAGAATATTAAAATCCCACAGCTGATTGAACTCTGAGACACAGAACACAGTACTTTCTCACTAAAACAAATCATTCCATCCCCTGTTCGGGATTCTTGGAAAGTCAGAGAAAGAACTCTCAAAAAAGATCAGTATTCAGTTCTTCAGTCATACGGTGAGATTAACTTTAAGGTCTATTTCAGTGTACATGTCTTCAGGCAAGCAGGGGATCCTCAGTTTCCAGCTGGACACTGGATACTGCTGAGTATTACAAGATATTATAACACATATAAGGCACTAGAGCCAAACGGCCTGAGTTAGGGGTACCTGTGTAGCACATACAAGAAGAGTGATAGAGGTGTTCATCTCTCATTGGGTATACTGTCTACATCTATACAATTTTCTTACCATTTACACCCATAAACATTAATATGAAGTTAATGTGCTTTGTACACATTTTGCCTCTGCTTTGTTACAACTTTTGGTGTACAAAACAAGCTCAAGGAAACATCATTCTGAAAAACATTGCCTGCCATTTGAAAGACTGAAATGATCCCAGTGCTATAACACAGCACAGCTTAACTAAACTACGATAGTTCACTGATTAGCAATCAGTCTTACTTTTTATAGTTTATTTCTATGAGTCTATAAGCACACGACCTGTGGTTTAAGCAGATAGCTTGCAATGACAATAATGTGCAACACACTGAGGTACTAAAGGCTGCTACAGACAGGAACTCTCCCACTCTTCCAACAGCAAAGACTTGGGCAGAATTTCCAAATGTTCAGGAGGATTCAGACTTAGTGGGTCACTTCATTTTTGGAAAGGAAATTATCTGAATCATTACATTATTTCCACCCTTGTGTACATTCTAAATAAAATAGTTTGGGATCACGCAGTCAGGCTTACAGACATATCAATAAAATAGAACTTTTTCCTTTTTCCCAGTTACACTTTTGCAATCAGTATGACAACAGTAGAATTACTGGAGTGTAACTGAGGACTGAATTTGCACAGACAACATAGATAACTTTGAAGAAAAACAGTCATTTGTCAGTTAAAATTACCACTACCTGTTTGTAACTATTCACAGTTACAGTGAGTTTTAGAAGAAAGAAGTTGACTTGGCAGTCTTGGCTAGTTGAAGATTCACGGCTGCAATAGCAATAGAAGTAAATACTTATTTTTCAACTTATTTTTCAAATGATTGGGTGTCTTTTGTACAACATTCTCATATGACTGAAAGTCATGATGCAAAATCACTTTTGGCAGCAATTTCCCATAAAGTTCCTGGTTTTAGGTAATATTATAAATGTACAGTGAACTAGGGCAACATGATAATATGGCATGTCAAATTTATTTGTAGCTGTAGGCAAAGAAAAATGAAGAAGGGAGAACAGATTCAACATAGTATTACAGCACAATAAAAATCTGCTCATTAGGTTTCATAAATTTCATTACAAAGTTTAATGCATACGTTTACATCACTAATACAGGCTGAAACCTGTATTACAAGGCTTTCAGCTGGAAATTGCTTCTCTTTACAAATTTTCATCTGAAGTCCTTTAAACAACTACGTCAAAATGCAGGAACTAAATATGAGCAGCTACAGCATTCTGCCAGCTTCCTGAACATATCTTTATTATTGGAAGTATGGTTTGTAAAACATCAAAATCGGGTTGTCATACAGAGATTAAGGCTGGGATTTTTAGCAGAAGCTAAGGGAGTTAGGCACTCAGCTCCTTTTGAATTTCAATGAGTCAGGAGCATACATCTCCCTTAGGCTCCTTTGAAAGTCTCAGCATAAATATTAATAACTAACTTTTAACAAGCATTTGGTCATTGGTTTCAATCATCTCAAATACGCCAATGGCTATGTCCCTTTCCCACAAAGATCTTTTCCCATGTGTCATTTTTTGGCAATGCTCTTATATGCATAGTATCACAAAAAGGATCTTCTAAATTTCTCTCTATCTCTATCTAACTCTACAGAGTTTACATGTGCTGTTTATTGCTTAGATCTTTGGTGCTCTCTCTTGTATCTCCCTGAGATGCTGCATTTTAAGAGTAACAGTGAATTCATATCATGTAGTACGACTGATATTACTCAGAGAGAAAACAGGAAAGAAAAGTCAGACTACAGAAGAACAAGATGCTATGGATATTCTAATCACTCCATGAAAACACGTATCTTGCAAAAAGTTAAATGCTGACTCGACAACTGCATTTAAATGAGATCCGGTTTCACTTTAATTACACACTAGAACTACATTTTTCATATCTTTCATTTTTAATTCCAACACTACAGCTAAGCTCTAACACCTTGAAATGTGTGCGATTCCGTGCAGTACATGATGCTGAGAGCTATGAGCCAGCTCAGAGTTGCGCCAGACCGCCACCTGACAAGGTACCTTGTGCATGTGTGTTGTGATGGATCCAAGTTGTCATGCAGTTCTGGAATGGCAGATATAACACAGATTGTACTTGTGTGGATATTATGGAGACACAAATTATAGCTCTGTATTGCTCCGCTCTACCTTTTGTATCAGGGAAGCAACCCACTGCCAGGGTGAAACTGGCCTCAATACAGTGCTCATGCAACTCCTTAGCAAATGTGATGCAGATGGAAGCATATTCCATCACCATTTCCTTTGTTATCTCTTCCTCCTTTCTCAGAAGTGTACTGTGAGGCACTGGCACCACTGAGAGTGCTCAGATCTATCACTATGGGATGATGGAGCCACATGCAAATACCACTCTGCATGTCCTCATCTCCTCTGGCTGAGCCCTCTGGACTCCATTTTCACCCTTCACAAGGTGAAGTATCAATACCTCATTTTAATAAGAAGGTGTTAGTCATGGTTGTCTATTATCTCTATTCCTTACCGTTTCTCCTGAATGATGTTTCTGTTGTTTGTTACTATTCTCCCTCCCTCAAGCCACTTCATCAATTTACAAATTTTAAGATGCAATTCCATTTATCCTAGTATTTCTTTCTTTTGATTCCATAAGAGGGTTCAAACTGTGTGTCACAGCGACAGCTTGCAGTCCTTACATGAGTCTTGCTAAACACAGAACAGTTTATCTAACCCACAGTCTGGAAAATCCCGCAGTGCCACTCCTCTACAGATTGTTTCACAAATATGCTCTGTTTTATTAACTGTGCGAACTGGAGTATGGTAACTAATACTACTCTAACAGTCTCAGTTTACTTTCTATTATAACAACATTTCCATAGAACCATATATTCGTATCCTTGTATGCTCTGCATTTTCATGGAGTGTTACTGGCAGGAGATTTGTGGCTGCTACACATACACAATAACCAATATTGAGGTGAAAAGACAGTTCAGACTCCTGATAATTCAGTATATTACCAGTAAGTGCAAAGAATTGCATCTGCTCACATTAGGGACAGATTTTGCTTTTTGGAAGCTATCAGGAAATCAAATATTTGCTTTCAAATTTGATTTTTCCATAGGTTCAGTTTTTGTCTTGTTTAAACTTGTAACTGTGACAATATAAAGAAATAACAGTACATAAAATTTAGCATCACAGAGGACTGCGTAATGAGAACCTAGAAAAGCTGATCAAATGTACTTTAGGTTAATAACAGAATCGATACATGATTTCACATTGTCATCTCCAAAACTCAACAAGCTATTCTCTGTCCTTAATGAATTCAAACCATTATTTCAAGGGAAATGCCATAAATATTGGAGAACTACATTCCCTGGGCATGACATAGCAAACCACCAGTACATACATGACTGCCACAAAAAGAAAGATAAAGAACTTCTCTCCTTTTCGACTAGGATAAGACAAGACAGAAAATAAAAGCATTAGAATGCAAAAGGAATTATTTAGACAGCATAAACTCTTCTCAGCTATTAGGACAGTTAGATGTTACAAGAGCTACTCAGAAGGGCCGATGCGCTTTTAAGAGCAGATGAGGCGAATATCTGCAAAAAACACTTCAATTTTAATCTGCCAAGGAGTGGGCTAGGATGCCTCTCCACATTCCCTCTACACACGATGCTATGATTAATAACCAGATCACACGCTAACTAGGTGTGTTTCAGGAGGAAACTGCAGTAATGCAACATAAGTAAGTTAAAAATTCTGCCTCTATTCTGAGGGCAACAGCCCTGATCAGAGTGCGCTGTCTGTAGAAGCAGAGCAGATCTCCGGGGAGCTCCCACACCAGTGTTATCTCTGAGCTGCACCTGCATGCAGGCTCAGCCTGCCGCGCCATGGCCTGGCAGGTATTCACAGTTGCACCACTCACCTTCTGCTCTATGGGTGGAATTCAGAGATTCCTTAGATTGCTGGAGTAGGAAACACAAAATTTCTTCTACAATATCTTTATAACCTCATAAACTCTGATGTGGCAAAACCGTGAGTGGATTATGCTCAGATACCTGGCAGAAGGGGTATACACCTTTGTAAACGAATAGAGTAAGTCAGCTAGGACTAAGATTACTAAGATTCTATTGCATTAAATAGAAAAGATAAAAAAAGAAAAAGATTGAGGTCCCAGAGGAGAAGAAAAGTACATGTTAGAGAATATTTAGGTAATTAAGGTGATTTCAGACAGTCTAGACCTGATGATTTTCATCATAAAATATGCAGAGAACAAGCTGAAGGAATCTCAGAAGTGATTATCTATGGGAACTTAGAGAGAAAGAGATATTAAAAGGATAAACCCAGTCCTAATATTAAAAAGTGTGGGTATGTGCTAAGGGTTGTGGGGGGCAAGAGTAGCTGGAAAAATGTTATTGAATAGCTTAACTTCAACTGCTAGGGAAAAAGGAAGTAGAAGTCCTTTGTAAGCATCTGGAAGGTTATAAGAAGGCAGGTAACAGCCAACATACATTTTGCAAGAACAAATTATGGCCAACAAGTCCCACTTCCTTTTGTGACACAGTATGGAGGCAACCACCTAAGGGAGTAGCTGAGCTCTGTCTGTCCCAGGTCTGACTCTCTTCAAAGCTTCACAACAGAGAGATGCTTTCTAAGCTCGAAGATGGTACCAAAGAAGGAAGGTGTGCAGGTATGCTGAAGAATGGGAACAGAAACCAAAATTTTGACTAACTGAAAATGTAGTATGGAGGTGGAAGGAAAGGGAAAGAAGATAAGGCTGAACAAGGCCAAGAGAAGAACTACATTTATTCAGGTACAAGCAGAATCAGAAATGCAGGACTGAGGACAGCAAGAGAGCTAGGCAGTAGATTACAAAATGAGTGTGAACCAACTGCATCATGCTGTCCCAAAAAATAGGAACTGCTGCCTGGATTGCATCAGAACTGCCCCCCAGCAATGTGCTGTTCTGACGCCTCAGTTTTAGCAGCAATTCTGAGCACTGCAGAGAGATGTGGACAGACTGGAGGCAATCTGGAGGAGGGTGAGAGTGAAAATGACTGAGGGATCATAGCCTATGACAAAGAATTTGAGTTGTTCAGCCTAAGGAAAGAAGTGGTGTGTATGGAGCGTTTGAGGAATGCAACAGCTTTAAAGAAGACAAGTGTCAGTTGCCAGGAGTAATGAAGTAACGTTTGGTTCTAGAGGAACAGAGCATATAATTGTGTGTAATTGTAGGAAGGAAGATTTTTCCTAATAGTAAAGACACTAAAACTTGAGAATAGCCTATCTAGTGAGACTGGAAAGATCTCACTATTGGAAGTCCTGACTGTAATGTTAGAGGAATGCCAGTTAGGGCTGACATTAATATCCTGCATGTCTTGCTTTGAAGGACACAGATGGACTGGAAGATGCATTAAGGTGCCTTTCACCCCATTTATCTATAATTAAGGGATAATTGAAGGATACCATTATTCTATCAATTGGTATGAGATTTCCTAAACCCCAAAGCTTTGTTTTTCCTATAGCTCCACAGCTGTCAATAAAATTTCCTTCTTTCCCTTTACAGTTCTAACATATTTCAAACTTATAGAAAAATACATCTATTTCTTACTTTCCAATGAACCGTGGGTTTGATGCTCTAAATCTAACACTTTTTCTTGTTTTGTGTTAACATAAAATATTTCAAGCTGTTCAGAGATTGAATTTAATCCTCCTTACAATAATCCAAATTCAAATCCTCATTTCAATTATCTCTATATTCTGTAGAATCCCTCAAATGATTCAATGCTGAAGTATTATATGTGTTATAATTTAAAACTCAGAAGTTATGAATGGAAGCAGATTATATCTTATTAAAATGTTAATTCCAGTCCTTTGAGATAATTGTAACTACAAGCAATTGGTTAATGTGTCAGAAATAAACACTGTCAGAAATAATTGAACAAAAATAAGCATATGGACCTCATTCACTTCAGAAAAATGATAGGAAGGCAGAATTATAGGACTGATTTTCTGCTGCACAGATACAGGTAAAGACCCTGTCCCCAAAACAATAGTTTTGCATACTTCTTTATGTATCTATATTTCAAATTTCAAACTTAATTTTCTCTTCTGTATTTATATACTGAGCTGAAATTCTAAGGCTTGACAACACAATATGCACAGTGCTGTGTGATGGAGTAATGTCATCCTGGCATTAACTTACTGTGACTGCACAACCAATACAGAAATCAAATACACAGAGCTAGAAAATCTCTCTTTGTATCTGTCTACCCCAAGCCGACAGTGACTAACCAACAGAGCATTTGGTGAAGGATCTGAGACTGTCCTGAATTAACTCATGACAAGTAGAGCTGAAAACTGTAGAAGCAAATATGAAAGGATAAAAATTATTCTTAACAGTATCCTAGCCAAACAAAATAAGAAAGGGAGAAACAGTAAGATATGAAAAAGATAAGATGCATTACTCTGAAATCAACATCTACATACAGATTTACTGGAGAGTTCCATTCAACATGGCATCAAGTCCGGATCCATTTATTGTTATGAGCAGCTGCACCACAATCAGTGATATTACTCATGTGAGTAAGCAGAGAAGCTGACCTTTACAGAGATAACAACAGTTTCAAATTATTGTTAAAGTAGAAGTACATAAATCAATCCTACAAAACACTTTGAATAATGACATATATAGGTTTTTCTGAAAGTAATGCCTCCTATTAATTTCCACACAGAGTACAACAGATACAAAGAGAACAATAACACTTTAATAAAATAGTTCTCAGATACAAAATGCCATTTTTTCAGCATGGTCACCACCATTTTCACCAGTCATGAACAAAAGTCTGCGTGTCATACTCATAAAAATCTGCACAAGCAGAGATGACCCGTTGCCACTGCTGAAACTCACCACCCACAGCCCCACTGTGCTCACATTCACTTTTTTTGTCTTCACAAATGTTCAACAAGTGTCGATGAATGTCAGTGGTGTCATTTTTTCCACTTAGAAGAATTCATTTCCAACCCTTTGCTTCACATGCACGTCCATGTCAGACACCTTTCTATCAGACTGCCTCTCTGCTGCCATCTGTCACACAGCAACAACATGCAATGAAATACTGGTGAGAAATTTCAGCCTCTACTGCCGTATCACCAACATTTGCCTCTGCCACCATGGGCCAACGTAATAAAATAGGAAGCATTACTTTCAGAGAAGGTCCCATATGAAGTACTTGCTATTTAATTCCCATCAAATGACATTCCGTATAGAGGGGTCTGAGCTGCCATATCATCCCCTCTTGACTGTCTTTTATCAACAAACAAACAAATCAACAAGTCAATGGCCAAAGCAAAAAGCAAGGGCTAAGAACACATTATTGTGATGCATCCCAGCATACTAGAAGGAGCAGCAAAACAACGAGCAAACACAGCATAATCCTGGAGGAGTTAAAGGTTTAAAGCACATTGTTTAGAAATCCACACAACAGAATAGCCCCTGAACTCTAGACTTATTTTAGCATATATTTTTCTTCAAAATCTTCACTTAAACAGAAAATGCACACAGTGTTGTGCCTTTTTCCACTGAAAAGATAACCTTCAGAATGTAAATCAATGCACTTTTGCCCTGGTAATCCAGTCTTGCAGAAAGCTGTCTCCAGCTAAATAATATCAGCAGAAAAAGGCATATTAAGCCTTCACTCTTCAGTAGGGTATTCACCCCAGTGAAGTGCTCATTTTAAATCCATGCTGAGATCATTTTAAATGCTACTGGCACAGTCAATCTAAGAAACATCTGACTGTCTGTCTCAGTTGTTATTTAAATTGGGAACATGTCAACGAAGTTGTAACATTTTGGTAGTCCTAATTATCAAGACTTTAAAAAGGCATTAAATCATTGGGCTACCCTGAAGTATTGGCATACTCCCTTGTATCCTTACTTGCCTCTCACTGCAGAGGACACTGCAGGAGTGTTCCTGTGGAGGTCTGGAAGCACTTTGCATTGACCAAACATATGTTGGAGGAGACAACAGCAAAGCAAAATGTGTGTTCATACCCCATCCTTACCTCTGGTTAAAAGCAAAAATGAGAGAAAATGTACCATTCCTCAATTTACAATTACACAAGGTCATAAACATACTGTATACAGAAACATATAGCAACTCAATATCTGGTTCTGTGTGATTCTGCTTCCTGGTACACAGCTTAACAGCCACTGAATTAACACCTCAACAAAAGGTGTATCTTAAAAAAAGGGAAGCAGTTATAAATAAATAAATAAATAAATAAATAAATAAATGTAGAAAGATCTGTAGTTGCAGGGAGGATTTGTACTAGCTAGCAGCTTGTGAGGATGTCATTCTGAAAAAGAGTAAGGAGATCACACGCTTTCAAGGCCAACTGAATTGCTGCCATACTGCAAGATGCTTGAGCCCCATCCCAAGTATAGGAATTGCTGCTCTTACTCTGTTCTGTTTCCTCATAAGATGCAAAAGCCTGTTCTCTCCCACCCATAGTATGCTGCACGAGGCTCAAGGATTTAATAACAGTTTCCTTTGAGCTCACTGTGATCAAGCCTATATATAACTACCCCTCTTATTTACGTTTCAGGATTTGAAATGGCACGCCTGCAGTCAAGCCCACACATTTTACAATCCCATAAGCATCAAGCAAAGCTGACTCCATCTGACTTCCTTGAAAGAAAACTGAAACAGTTCTCACTTTTAAAACTTCATATAAAACAAGTGAACTTTTCAAAATGACATTATTCGAAGAGAACAGTGAATCCTAATACAGCGAGACAAGGATTCCTGAGGTCAGAAACATCAGCTTTACAGAAATGTCCTAAGGGATGCCTGAATGTATTATCGCAAGACCTTTAACCTCTCACTTAGGCCCTACTGCCCGTCACTCCACTATCAATCCATTTCTAACATTTTACTTGGCTATGAACTTCTTGGAATGACAAGAGGATGATTCATAACATATAGTAAGGCTTCCAGGAAGCTTTTTCACTCAAGCTACAGGGTAAGTGAATCAGCCTTTTGCTTTCTCCCAGGAACTACTTATCTTCAATCTTTCAATTAAAGGTCAAAAAATGAAAGAAGACAGCTCAGTCATCTATTATCCTTTCCCCCTTTTCTTATTGTAAGCAGCTCTGTTCTTTACATAGTTGTGTCTTAATCAGTTTGAGATTGTTTTCATTGGCAGAAACACAAAAATCATCTTGCAAATTTAAAGAACAAAAGGAAAAATGCACAGAATGGTGGCAATTTCTCTTGTGACTCTTTTGGACATTAGGTTGCTTAGATCCTCCTGAAAGAAGCAAATCCAAAGCTTTTATCACAAATTAGCAAATATTTTTTAGAACGCCAATTTGATAGACTTAAAGAGAAGTACCTTTTCCACCTGCTTGGTCAGAAAGGAAAATACAGAAATGGAAAGTATGACTGCTGTTTGGCTTTGTTGTCTGAATTTCAGGGCAGAGGGGAGTTGGTTTTGGATTTTATCAGACATGCACATGGTGAAAAGTAACCAAGGATGCGGATTAGCATACTATGCCTATTTCATCATTGCCCTAAGGCCCTGTTGTATCAGCTCAGACGGAGCTCTGGTGGGTCACTGGGCAGACCTAAATCTCATTAAAGAATACACTTGGCACTGAAAGTCTCCATGCAGGTCAAAGAAGCGGCTCACTTGCCCCATGCCTAGCCCAGGCACAAGCCTAATACAAACACAGGGTGATTTTGAGGAGGTCAGAGTCACAGAAGAGGAAAGCATGTGAACAAAAAAATAAATGAAGGAAAAGCTGAAAAAAATGGTGCTCTGGTCAAACCACAATAATTTGAGATTGCCTTCTATGCGTTTCTTGCATGGAAGAGAAAAAAAAAAAAAATTGTCCAGATTAATCAATAAACATATTTTGAGGCACAAAAAAAAAAAGATTTATTTTACCTAACTTGGCCAGTTTACCTGCTCTTTTGTTATCAGAGGATTGTGTTCCTACATAAAATATTGCACCAAAAAGTTTCAAAGGTTTTGGTTTTCTGAGGGGGAAAACAATGAACTGTTTTGATATTCATAAAAATCCTTTATCTTGTCCCTGGTTGCATTTTTATTCCTCAGAAACTCTAGTGATTGCTGAAATAAAAGATTGCTGAAACAAAAGTGCTGTAAGTGCTTACTGCTTGTAAGTGGGCAAAAGCTGGTTAAACTCCCAAACGCTTTGGCTTTCTACCCCAGACAGAGCTCATCATTGGTGAGGCTCTGTGAGAAGAGCAGCGGGAGCCCCCATCTCTGTCCTCTGCCAACATGAGCGCGTACTGCCTGGATTGGATAGATCACTGTGCTGCGTTGGAGAATCACCTCTGGACCCATCTCTGTGCTCACTAACATTGTGCTATGGCCTGGATGTGCAGCCCAGCAGGTGGGAGTCAGACCCCTTCCCAGGAAGGGCTGGCCATTAGAAGGGCTGGAGACTAGTT
>JAOWBP010004028.1:6954284-7002645 GCA_028571105.1 Tragopan temminckii | reverse complement strand
CTAGTTCACATTGTGAACTACGTAGCTACAGCTATGGACTCAAGAGAGCTATGATTTACTGCAACATGATCAGCTCGTTTGACAGACGAGCCCATGAAGAATAGCAGGAACCAGCTGCTGAGCACTCAGTGCAGCACCGAGCCCAGCGCGGGGGCTCAGCAACATCCCCTGCTGCTGTGTCTGCATGCCCAGCTGAACTCATGAGCACAGCCACGCTCAGTTCAAAGGCAATCTTGCATATCTGGAGAGGAAAAAATGATTAATGGTTAATTCTGAATTAAACTGCGAGTGCAAGATTGAATTTCCTTCATGAATGACACTGTGTGTTAGTGTTAGTAGCTGTGTCACAAACCAGCTCCGTTTTGCTTGTTCATTACAAAGCCGATAATGGGACTAACAGAGCATGTGCACCAAGTGGCTGCTTTTTGCAGCTCCTGACTCGGGTTCAGCACTGCGTGCCCGACTGACAATGGGAGTGCTCAGGCACAGGCTCCCGATTTGTCACCTGGCTACCCTTGCACACTGCTGTACCTCTTGATATAGATGAAACAGAGCTGCTGTTTGTTCCCTTTCAAAGAGGGAAATGTTCTTTTAAATTGGTAAATGATCCTTGGCACAGTTAAAGGAAAAAGTTTACGAAGAAAATGAGTCCTCTCCATGACCTGAAAAAAGCCACATTCCTCCGCGCCAGCTCTTCACAATGCTTTGTGTGGGTGAAAAAGACCTGAGTGAGGAGCAGGGCCTTAGTGAACTCCCTGCAACCACAGCACTGCTCCCCATCACCTTTCTAACATTTACAGACCTATATCCCAGATAATTTAGAATCTAATCTATCCCACACCAACCCTCAGCCACGTGTCCAATTCCATGCACTTATGCTTGTGTATGCATCATTGAGATTTCTGCATTCTGATATCTTTTTTTAGGGGTACAATGATTCATTTCCCATCATTTGTTTATCATTTCCCATCATATTTCTTGACCTAGTACAAGCAGTCAATGGAACTGCACATTTACATCACATATGCCTCTGGCTCCTCTCTTTATAAGAATGGCCTTCTTTGAATTGTGTAATTGAAAATAGAAGTTCAGATGACTGAACTTTTCAGAGCTCATAACAACTCTTGACTGATACCCACATCTCATGGAATAGGAATCAGAAGCAGCATTTTGGTCTACTGTTCTTATTTCCTCTACATGTTGTGAGGCTAAGACAGAGGGATAAATTACAAAGACCCTATTTATTGCAGTGGTACTGAACTGAACCCATGTCTTTCTGTGGTGCTTTCCAAGTGTGACTTGGCTTCATGCTAAAGGGAGTCATATTATCAGCACTTCACAGTGGCCTGCATGGGGGTTGCAATGCAGTGGTTTCCTCTGTGCCCTATGATCTGAAACACCTATCTCTGCACCTTATTCGTCAAAATAAAAATCAAATCAATATCAAATCAAAATCAGTATTTGCTTGCAAATCTCTGCTCCCAAGTCTAAGGAAACCACCCAATAACCTTGACAGCATTCTGAAGGCCATGTGTGACTGTGGATGTCAAGGAAATGAATGTAAGGAAGTTATCCTAAGGATGAATTATTCAACAGTTTCAAAGGAAATGAGAAAAAAACCTCAAAGATGCAAGAATATAATCAGTGAATTCATAGCAGGTTATCCAGAATCAGGCCCAGTTACAACAGTGCAAGAAATATAACTGAATTCAGACAGAAAAAAAAACCCGAAACAACAAACTAAAACAAAAGAGGGACCAGAGCTATGGCAGGATAAGCAATAAAGAGTGAAGAATCTTTTGCTGTCTTTCTGGAGTCAGCTTTTTAGTAATCTGCTTTTTAAAATACATTGAATATGCTGGCAAACATCCACACACTTTATATATATCACCCACAGAAGAGTCTACCAGTCTATCATTCTCAATAGGCATTGAAAGGCAGTAAATGTCTCCTTGTTGTGTTCTGAAAGTCTTCCAGGTCCAAGCTATCACTTACACTGAAGGTTATATGACGTTTGAGGAATGGAACATTTCCAAAACAAACAGAACGCTCAGAGAAAAAGTACAGGCTGTGGATACATCGTTGGCTTAACAATGCTAAGAGGACTCTGAGAAGAGAACAAGGTGTTATTCAATTGCTGGATTATTACCATCATTTCAGTATGGGCATAAAATTACATCTGGCCACAGGTCAGACACAGCACTGTCTGGAGCAGAGTGTAATTACACCAGCAGTTTTCTTCTTCCTAGCATAGCCCAAACACAGACCCACTAGCTCCTGCAATCTTCCACCTGGTTTCAATTAATCACATCTTGCTAAAACATTTTATTCTTTTCGATAAGGAACACCAACAATAAAGACAGCAGCTTCAAAGTGTAGTGTCAGTCCTTTTACCTTAATAGCTCATGCAGACACCATAGGCTTCTTGTCAACTTTCAGAGCTCTTAAGCGTAGTAAAAAGGCAAGGTTGCTCAAGAGAGTCAATCTCTATTAACAGGAAAAGGACTAGCAGCACATTATAAGAG
Source organism: Tragopan temminckii (assembly GCA_028571105.1). Classification (NCBI taxonomy): domain Eukaryota; kingdom Metazoa; phylum Chordata; class Aves; order Galliformes; family Phasianidae; genus Tragopan; species Tragopan temminckii. The sequence continues at coordinate 7,000,120 of JAOWBP010004028.1, read as the reverse complement.
AGGCTTGTCATTGCAAAAAAAACTTCACGTTTTCTTGGAACTGAAAAGTGACTACGTACTATTTAGATATTCTCCACATCACAATCATTGAGCTTTCCTCTGAATGCATATTTATACAGCAGGTGGCATTGTTAGTGAATGAAGAACTACACAAATGTTGAGTGACTCACTTTCCTAAACATGAAGTTGAAAACCCTTTGATCAGACGTTTCCTGCTTTGCCATTCCATTTCGAGAACAAAGTAAGAACTACTTGTAGCAACATGAGCAAGCAAGGCTTTCACTGAGTATTAATGAATTAGTGTTTTGCTGAGCAGTTTTGTATCTTGTTCTTAGCTAGCGTTAGATATGAATGGCAGTGACAGCTTAATATACGCTTTCCCAGATCCTGAACATTAGTATAATTTGAGGGGCCAGAAAAATGATTTTTTTCATTTTTCGAAATACGAAGAGAAAAATATCTTGTTCTGAGGATGGATTATTATTTTTTTTTTCTTTTAACACATAAAAAAGTAGATGTGGATCCTCAGTTATACTTAGTGGGCAAGAAACAGCCTAGGAAAGCACCCTAAGACAGTTATTTAACATTTCCCGTGATATAAGAGGCTGTTTGGGAAGCATACTCTCAGCCAGCTGTGCATCACCTGTGTCCTGCCAGCCACAGGCAGGAAAGCTGCTGGGTGTGGGGGGCACATGGTGCTCCAGGCAGCCCCACGCCAGCGGTGCCCTGCAGGACTCATTAGTTGGCAGCTTTCTGCAGCTCCTTCAGTGGCTTCTCCCCCTGGTGATGTTGGAAGTCTGGAAGAACATGCATGCTAAACTCCTTCCCCATCGCTGTAAGCTGCCCTGAGATTTTGACTCTCCACCCTTTATTTGTAAAACATCAGTGACCTGTTTCTCCTGTTGCCCCTTTCAGAGAGGAAGTAACTCTGTGGGTGAGAGAAAAATGCTGTGGCAGATGCTGAGGGCTCTTTCCAGATTTTTCTTTTCAACATACATTTGTCATTTTACACTTGTATTTCAATACGGCTTACCTGCTTTTAACTTTAATTAAACTTCTACTACTAACACTTCATATATTGCTCTGAGTTTGAGGGCATGATAGGCAAACATTACTACAGTTAAGCAGGTGAAAAATATCAACAATAAGCAGGGGATTTATTGTAATCAGTCAATATGCTCAGCCTTGCAACTACTCAGTACTTTATGCTCCATAATTACATGGTTGCCACAGTGTAGCCATTCAACAGTGTTATAATTAGTGAGTAATTAACTGAAGAATTTGATGACATGCTGCAGAGCACAAAGCATGTGTGTTGTTGATAGCAAAAGAATTCATCACCTGTCTTCGTACCAATTCTCTGAAGCCACCACGAAAACCCATCGTTTCTCATTTGTGTATTTCAGAACTTTCTGGGTGCTGTACAAGATCAGAGACGTTTATAGATGGTTGAGATCACAGCAGTTAGGCACTATGCCGTTATTGAAATCAGCCATATTTAGTTGCTTCTGTGAATCTCAGCCTTACGTGTACACACGTATAAAGCTGTTTCAACACATCCATGCACTCGGAGCTATATATCTCCCTCTATTGGTGCGTGTGTGTATATATATGTATACACATATATATGCTTATGCCTGTAGGATTAAAGTTACGTTAATATAGCTAAACCACAGTGAGCAATAAATTAAAATAGCTATTCTGTTAGTAAACAGTCTTGTTAAAGGCAACTTTCTTTGTAACATTTGTAAATTAGTAATATTCATCAACATACCTAATGAAGTTGCAGTAGCAGAAATGCAGAGTAGCACAGAAAGCTCACGCAAGCTTCTGAGCAGGAGAGATGTGAAAAGGCACAGGGAGGTCCGGCTGATCCCTGGCAAGGAAGTGCAGGATGTACGTGGATAGTAGAGAAGGGCTGCAGTTTTCATGCCAGATGAGGGAAAAAAAATCTGCATGAGAAAAGCTGAATGCCACCCTGAAAGCTGCTTTCCGTTTCTCATGCCAAGTCTTGGCCTCTACATAGGACCAGTGACATGTTTCACTTTGATATTTTCAATCCATTGTTTTTCTGAACATGTTTTTTTCACAGCTTTTTAGGTTATCCAAGTATTCCGGACCATTTAAAGGCTCTTCCTTATCCTTTTGTTAGAACAGCAGCACTGCTCGCTGTGCATGTCTGTACATAATCTCCAGTAATCTTTGCCAGTAGAGAGCTGGAACACCTCCCAATTGTGTTGTCTTTTAAGAGAATTATTTTACATTTTTTGGTTGTGGTGCCTGAAACATTTAGTCACACACACACTGGAAAGACAGACAGTCCTTACAGAGTGACTGTGTCAGCTTGAATTTGACAGAGCAAGCCAATGCGAGCTATTTGCTCTCCTGAACTGAATAAATGAATAAATAAATAAATAAATTCCTCAGAAAGCTATCAAACATTGCAAAGCAGTTACAGATGTAAACACAACAGCCTATAATTTCCCAGTGAATGTCAAGTTGGAACAGCGTAGGTGGTGCTAAAAATCTACCTGTGACTTTCTAATGAAGCCCTCATTACTGCAGCCTCAATTTTGGATTAGCCAAGAGTTCCTAAAATTTACTACCATATGAAGGGAATGTGATCCAGTGCAATACCATCTCATCAGCTGTTTCACAGGCTGATTTAGAAAGCCCTGACAGGAGATTTTAAAGCAAACTTGGTTTGGTGGCCTCCTGACTTCAGGAGATGTAACTCTCCTACTTTCACCCTTTTTAGAATACAGATTTTGAAATTAATGATGACAAATTAAATGTTGGTATTTTGAAAAATTTACTCTGCAGCCTGTAAAGCTCCGGCCATCGCCGTGGCCCTGGTGCAGCCCTCAGGGCAGGTTGGACATGCTGTGCCAGACTGAGGGGCTGGCATGCCTCCTGCAGCAGCTGGCATTTTGAGTAGCTTTCTGTCCCGTGGTACGGTCAAAGCCCTCTGACCAGATGTGCTGCTCACGTAAACCTGCAGTGCACCTGTCTCTGCCTTGGGCACAGAGATTGGATACATAGAAAAATTACATCAAACCCTCTGTTACCACAGGTGGGAACATGAGAGGAAAAAAAATTATGTTTCTTACATTTAGGAAGCAAATGAGCCTGCTGTGTGTGAGGGATATCAGCAGGGCAGCGTGATAAGCAGATGCCTGTGTTTATTTGCAAAGCAGATTCCTCAGGAAGCCAGGCTGCCCTCATGCTGCCCAGCACCACGCCTCAGCCTCACCTTCCTGATAACCCGGCAATGAGAGAGATTGTAGCCTTGTTCTCACTCTCCTTTACAATCTCCTCTGTGCTGTGATTGCCAAGAGGAGGACCTGTCTGGTAGTACTTAACAGGATTTCCTGTCAGCTTTTCATATCCGTTAGATACCAGAATGAGATTGAAACTCGCCTGAGAGCCGTCACACAGAAATGACTGGTCAGCTCTGGTGAGAAACCGAGTGAGTCAGATTTTCACCAGTGACACAGGACCAAAACCCCTCAGCCACGCAGCCTCCCTCTGCCATTTGCAGGAGATGAAGGAAGGATGTTTTGCAGTTGTTAATGGTGGCCTAACAACCTCCAGCAACCACACCGAGGCCAGGGCTCAGAGCAAGGGCCTTCACAGCCCCTGCCTGAAATGCACACACAAATTGAGATGCATTCCTCACAGCATGCTGGATTTATCATAGCTTCTCCACAAAGCAACTGTAGTGTGTTTGCAGGCTTTTTGGCTGAGTATGAAGCTGATCTTAATTGTTTATAGGTGTTTCCAGATTACGGAGAAAAAATGCCGCCTATACAATTCTATTAGCAAGCTAATCAAAAGAGAGCACAGGGTCTGACAGCACTGGAGCTCAGCAAGGAGGAGCACTTGGCCATACCTAATGCTTCACTGAGGGGGCAGGGTGTATAAATGCAGCAGTACATCAATAGCAGGTGAATCAATTGATACAGAAATTAGATGTCATGTACAGCAACTTGGCCTTTATTGCTTTTCCAATATAGCTCATCTTTTGCTCTCTTCATTACCATTAAATAATACTTGGGAAGTAGAGCTCTTTTGCAGTTTCTCTATTTAAAAGGAGGACTTTCATTGCACAGGTGTTTTTTATTTTTTTGTTCTTGACAAGAGTCGAGAACATCTATTTGCGTTTATTACTTTGGGTAATAAAGCATTTAGGGAAACAAATGCAGAAGATACTGCTTTAATCAAAACTGATAGCACTGAAATCTTCAGACAACAGCAGTAGGATGCTGACAGAACTCCAAGTCTTTCAGCAGCTCAGTCTGCATCGAGACCAAGTAGCATTGGCTACAGAAGGTAATGAGGCATTTCTCAAAGGTTTCTGTCGTGGAACTGACAACATGTATGTGTCTTGTTTTTACTTAGAACATACATGTCTGTATATACATGTCTGTGGGACAAGGGGGACTTTCTCACTGTCCTCAAGCAGCTGGGAGATGCTGTCCTTTCTGCCAAATGAGGGTAAGAGCTGCAGTGAGCTCAGGCACTGTGCCTTGTTTTTGTCTCCAGTAGGTGGACAGCCGTCCTGTAAGTGTAGGCCCTCTGTCCCAAACACATCATTTTATCATATAGTTGGTCTTTAGTACAAAGTTGACTTAGACAGTCTAAATGTCAGTTACATACTGTATTGTCTGCTTTTACAAAAAAAAAAACACACCTGTTGAGTAGTTTTTAACATCCTTAAGGTCCTTAAGTCAACCAAGCCTAATTTCTGTGATGGCACTTACATAGATTATAACTTCTGTATTGTGTGTCGTGAACCCAGGGATTGCTAAAGCACAAAGTGCTCAGAGATTACAATAATCTTAAAAAGAGTATCCTCACTTCTAAGTACCATTATTGAAAGCAACAATGCATTTCCCCCAGGGACACATAGCCCCTGTGCCTTGTTGAGGTGCAGGGAGGAAAGGGGAGAAAGTCTTGCCACAAGTCAGGCGTCAAAGTCCTATGCCGCATCCTATTTTCAGCTACTGTGACTCCGAGGGAAGAATATGGACATATATAACATCACTTCTGGGTGTGTCAGAGGAGCAGAGATGGCACCCAGCTCATCAGTTCCTATTCCCAGTTGTTTAGGTAACAATTCTCCACAAAATTTATCTTCCCAGTGTGAAAGGATTTGGGAAAGAATAATAAGCAGGCATCAGGAGAAAGTCATTACACCCTCAAGATCTTCACAGTGGACTCGCACAAATAGGATGTATTAGGGCAACTGTACATCTGTTACAAAGCTCACAGCATGCCCATGGAGGGATCAGACACTACTCCAGCTATTGGGTCTTGTAGAACAGTGCAACTCTAAATCTTTGTAATCCCATTATGGAAATGACAAGGGGAAACAACCCTGCCTTAGCCTAAGTCAATGTCAATGTCAATTTCTAGTGACAGCTTTTCAGCAAAATCATCTTTTCTAGGACTGGAAAGAAAAGAAGAGCTGCAGGGCAATGATACATCCTCCAAAGAAGGAGACTACACAGACAATCAGAATGTACTGTACTAATTTTACCACTTACAGGGAAATCTGAGCTGTAACCAACAGATTTTCAAGGGCTAAAGATACATAGACACAACTGAAAGTTTCAGTGTAAGAGGTGATTTGTGAAACTTACTGAAGCTCAAGTCATGTAATTTGCACAGGATCTATTCATTTCTCCTTTTTATGTGAATTTATTCTTTGGTTGTAAATTCACCTACAAGGCCATATGAAGAACAGGACAATGTGCTGTACAGTGAAGATGAATAAGACATGGATAAAATTGCACTTAAATGTATTAGGTCTTACCTGAAACCTATTAAATGTTTAACATATCCTTGAACCTGTCTATAAAACAATATTAATTTCTCCCTGTTTTTCAGGAAAAGACTTATGGGCACACTGAATGAAGACAGTGGAACCTGTGGATTCTCTTCTAAGAATTTCAGCCTCAGACTTCAGAACCTCTTTTTTTTCCTTTTTCTTTTTCTTTTTTCTTTCTTTTTTTTTTTTTTTTTGGTAAAGATTTCCTTTTAGAGAAATGCAACATCATATATAGAAAATAAACCAAATATCTGCTGAAAATACCAAGAACCATTTATCCTGATTCTTTTGACTAGCTTGTCCAGAAAGGACATTTTTTGAACTGTACGAGCAGCTCAAATGAGTTTCAAACTGGTGAGGGAAAGGTGTATGTAAAATCCTATTAGAAAATAATGGGATTTTATGTGCCTACTGTACTTCAAAAGATGAAAGCTCCTGTACTTCATTTCTTTACCAGTCGTTTTATCTTAAGCAATCTCTGAACCCTTTCTGATGCTCTGATCGGTGGGCTGATCTCATTTAGTCATATTAGCTGAGCATTGACAGTGTTGGCAGTTCAGACTGTGCACTCCCTCTGCATATTTGAAAATTTGCTCCCTTTTTCACTTTCTAAAGTTGTAAAATACATTTATTTCAGCTTGAGAGCATTATTTCGTTTCTTTTCAAAAGCTATGCAGCCTGGTGAGATTCGTTTCTCCCTCCCCACACCCCAAAAACATCATCAATTTTTTGTTTTTGTTTCATCTAGAGGAAAATCTACATGTTCACATGAGCAAACTCCACCCTCAGCTCTCAGCCAGCTACGTAAATCTACCATGCCTAGTACCATAACCATGTGCCACACGTACTCTATAATGATGACATAGTGAAAGGCAGTTAGTTTTGTAACTCATCAAAAAACGGCATCAATGTTAATTAGGACTAGTATATTAAGCCATGACCTGGCATGCTCTCTGATCCAATGAACACACTGACGTTACCACTCCTAAGATTGCTCTCTCACCATAGTGGATCTTCTGAGAAAATTGCCCTGAGATCAGCAAGCAATCACGTTTCTGCTATCTCAGCACCACTTGCAGAAGTACCAGTTTTGAAATGAGAACAGTGAGAAGTAAATCTAAGACTGCTGTCCTATCTTTAAGGGCAGTGTACCTTACATTCTGCAGGAAGATCTACCATAAACAGCACTTAACAGATCAATGAGAAACAGTAATTTCTTATTGCTCTTAGCAGTTATCTTCTGGTCAGTATCAGCATCTAAGATATGCTTCTACATGCAGTATCTGTAAAAGACACATAGCAGCCATCATAAAGTTACCCAGAACAGAAAAGGAAGCGGTCAACCTTCTAAGAAACAAAATTTCACAATTGTTCATTTCTTGTAGATATCCCGTTTCCTTAGCTTCAACATTGGAAGGACATTCGGATTAACACCATCACTTGTGGCAAGACACTTCCATACAAATGACAGCATGGTAATGACACTGTGCGTGGAATCCATTAGCACAGGCACTGCAAAAAACAACAACAACAGAGGGGATCATCCCTGATCTGAGAATGGCTCTATGCTTTCCATCATAATACCAAGATAATTTGTAACACAGAAAAACCAAAATACTGTGCACTGCTAACACACACACCTATGCCAGTAGGGTATGTCACATCAAGGAGCACGTTAAACACAGTGTTCTACTTCTCCACTGCCTGTGACATGTATTATGTGTCACATACCTACTGGAAAGTTTAGGCTAAGTCTTACTATTACTTTCTTCACAGGCTACAATTAGACGCTGTATACATATACTGCTCAAAAGACTGTGGTTGGTGTGCAGGGAAGAAAAAAATAATGTTTTGCTTCCTGTTCCAGTCTGGAGAACTGTCTGGAAGGGATGACAGTAAACCCCAATGAAGTGCAGCTAAGAATATTTGCCTTTGGAAGTCCTTCTGGAGCAGAGGTCAGGCTAGGTGGTAAAAGGGAAACCAGAAACCAGTATGTAAGAAATCTGGAACGTGAGAAAAACTATGAACATTCCTGAGAAAAGCAGAGGTGTCTGGGGGACACAGCACCAAATGTGCCCTGGAAAGCAATTGCTAGAACAAAACTTCCCTAGGGATCTAGAGTTCTGCAAATGCCTATTCAAAGGACACGGCAGAATTTTTGTAACCCACGGACAAAATGAAAGCTGATCGACCGAAAACCAAAGCTGGAGGAATCAGGTCACCCTTTTGTCTTTAGCAAGGATAAGTTTGCCTACAAACCTTTTATTCAGTTTTTCTCACCAACTGCATCTGAGGTTTTTTGTTTAAAGAATTCCCCTGTTGCCATGTATTACTTTGGTGTTCTAATAAAATGCAGTTGTAAATGCTGAAGATCCTTTTGGATATTCCCACTTCCAAGAAACAGTTAGAAAGGACCGCTGCTGTGCTCAGGCCACGCAGGGCGCTTGTCAGAACTGGCATGGTTTGTTCCAAGCTCTGCACAAACCGAGAAGCAAAGGAGATGCAGATGGAGACCACGTGGGTGCGTCTGTGCTTGGCTCACTCCAAAGCACTCATTTTGAACACCTCAGCTCTCAAGCTCTGGTACTAAAGGAAATTTGCTTGAATTACACTATGTTGCTTCAACCCTTTTGAGGCCTAATCCAGTGCCCACTGAGATGAGATAATTCCCATTGATTTCAATGGGCTGTGAATTACATCCTTTATTTCCTTTTTAAAGCTTTTTTAAATGTTCTTCTCTTCTTTATCACAAGGCTTAAACCTGCATTTTCCCCCAAATCACAAATCCTGCTGCCCATGCACATCCCTCAATTGGATCATACTTGCTCTGAAAAGCAGTGCCAGCTGCTCAGGACGCACAGCCAGCCTTCATCACTCCTCCTGCACTATCTGCTTCATTAATAAAAACTGACATTTCACATTTCTGCTGTAACATACCTAACCAGATATTTATTATACACACAGAGCAGCAATTGCAGCCTTCTCTGTCTCCTACTCTACAGTGTAGGCTTTTCTGACGATAAGTCATTTTATTATTCTTTCCAAACTCAAATGTGCTGAACCTTTTTTCAGGTCCTCTCAAGCATGCTAATTGCAAGTGGGCTTTATTAGTACTCAGAATTGAATTCTCAGGAAACATCAGTAGATGTCATGATCAGTAATGTGTGATCAATGCTTGACCTTTTGCCTCTAAATTTGATTAAGTGGCATATAGCTGAACAAAAAGAAAAAAAACTCCAACAAAACACCAAACAAATACCAAAACCCAATAGACCAACAAACCAAAAATGAAAAAAAAAACAAAAATAAAACCCATCAAAACCTACCAAAACCAACCCCACAACAGTCCATGTAACAACACAGAGGCAATTCTCTTCTATATTTGATGGTTCTGATGCTCTGCATTCCCATGTCCATGTTGTTTTGATTACCAGGTTCCTGAGAACACATGCCCAGATCCAGCAAAAAATATAACTACATGCCCAGACTTCTGTTGTAGCAATAAAACGTGCATAGAATAAACAGTCTGAAAAAAATATATATCAGAACTGCAAAAACTGACCTCACATTTAGCAAACTTTGACTCATGCTTAAAGTCAGCACAGATCCATGCCCATCCCAAGTCCTGCTCAGTCTTCTGGGGGTACAGTTCAGTGGATCACGACTGGGGGCTGCATGAGGACCAACAGGAGGAAGGTCTGAGCCATTCTGTTGAACCTGGCAGTTTCTCCACAAGTGCTGAGAATCAAAAACTGCTGAAAGCAGAGGCTGCTCAAATTTAGTGTGGCAGCTTCTGTGTGGGCTGGCTCCTGGCGTGGGACAGTGCTAAGACAGGGACAGCTGAGCTCCTGATGGGTCTCAATCCTCTGCCAAAATGAATGGGCATGGGAAAAGGAGAATTGTGTCAACTCGTGCTCTTGTCTTGAGCAAAACATAGCTTTTGACAGAAGTCAGCATGGCCTCACAATGGGAAGTTCATCTCCGCGTATTTTTCTGAGTGCTAGAGTTACTGCACAGTAAAACCTTAAGTCTGGCTTAGTTTCAACCCAAACCAAAGACTGTAGCATAGTTTTCACTTGACCTGATAATAAACTCAGGTGTGAGTAAAATTTGGCTGAAAGCTCTGAGGATTTTTTCTTGCACAGACACAGCACCACTCCAGGTGCCAGTCCTTAATTGCACGTCCCCAATAACCTAATCACTTCAAGTCACTCTACAATACTGAGCTGCCAAAGAAAACCTTTTCTGAACACCACTCTTTCTGCACAAGTAGCAAACTTTGCAAAATCCCCAAAACCCTGAAGTCCACAATATTGTAAAAATCCCAAAATGTTAGCAAAGCTGCCCAGGCAAAGAAAAAACAGTTTTCAAAATAGGATTCATGACCCCAGATGAATTCAATGCCATTTAAAGAAAGAAAAGAAAACAAACCTACATGTTATTTTTCAACTACAATAAAAAAGAACTAAGTCTGCACTTAACCTCCAGGGTTCAGTACACAGGGCCCTGCAGCACTCCAGTGGCACGCAAGTGTCCCAGGATAGTCACCCAGATCTCATCACACGTTTGCACTCACCTGCAGGAGATCGCAAGTTCAGAGTCTGCCACATTTATTTACTTTCCTGCCTGTCAAATTGATGCGAGTCTCCTACTTCTGCCTTTCAAGTGCTGTCATCTGAGCACACTGAATCAATTTCAACTAGTAAACTGCATTATGTTTGTACCTAGCTACACTCCAGTTTTGTTTTCTCCAGATTTCTAAGTCCATACACAATATTTAAGTAATAATATACACCAAGCAGTGGTGAATGAATGATTACTGTACTCCTCAGGTATTGTTATGCAGTATGAAGCTGAAGGCCAGAATATTCTGCCACCTGAGAGGTGCAGTAATCCTGTAGAAGTGCACCGAGTGGGATGTCTTCTATAACAGAATTCATGATCATAAACACAAGTAGCCAGGAACATCTGACGTTAGCATAACGTCACTGCCAACCAGCCAGAAATGCTACTCTTAAAAACTTTTCACAGTATAGAAATAACTCCAAAATACAAATTGTCAGGATTACGAGATTTGGATTTTTGTATAAAGTTTGTCAGAAGCACTTGGACTATTTTACCAACATAAGATGATGCAGTCACACGCTACCGCAATTGCAGAAAGATCATCAAATTATTCTGCAGTAGGAGGAAACTGGTAACAGGAACAAAGAAGATATGACTGTCCAGCTTCTAGCATAAGATGCTGATGAGAAATGAACAGATTAGACTCCTTTCCTTTCCAGCACAGTTCTTGAACAACAGTGAACCACTAGCTTTCAGCCAGTTTCCAGTTTGGCTTGACATCAGAGGAGCTTGCTGCTTTCAGTGAAGTCTCAGCATCTTAGCAAGCACCTCAGGCCTCTTGGCAGGCAGCTACTTGCAACATCTTTAATGGTTTTCTGCATCATACAAAGCAAATTAAAGAAATAGTTCCTCCCATTTTGACTTTAAATGCTAAAGATGGCCCCTGTGTGCAACTCAACTATTGAATAGCAGTCAAATTACTAAGCGTTTATTTTATGATAATAGATAAGACCAGATGAAACAGGATGACAGTCTTAAGGACCTTGCATAAACACAATTAACTCATTAATCCAGGCATCTTCTAGTCAAACAGAATGCTGCAAAAGAATACTCATTTATTCCATTGACTGTTCAACTATTGTGTTTGTAGATGTCATACAGACACCATTCCAGCATGAGGACATTCTGTAGCTGTGCTGAGAGTTCAGCCCCAACGTACTGGCCTCCCACGAAGCCAGGATGCACTTGTGGCATCAGGGCTTTTGGGCTGCCTCATTTAGCAATGGTGCTGTTGCTTGTTTTGGCAGCTGAGACAGAGTGATTCTGTTTAGTTTAATGGAATTCAACATCAAAGAGTGGAGTTTACGCCAGTAAACAATTTTGAAAGTTGAGGCACACTTTATCATTTTAACTTCATTGCTTTTAAAGATCTTCTTTTCATTAGCGGAAGACAAAGATACTGTATCTCTCCTCATGCTAAGCTTCCACTTTGTTTCCCAGCTTATCTTTAGCTCCTGCCAATATGTATAGGCTGAACAGATGCTAATTTTCCTAAATCCAAATTAGTACAGACAGTAATACAAGCACCTTGTCCTCATTCCCTTTCTCCCCAAAGATTACTAATAAAGAGTCAATTGCTTGGCTACTGATTGTACCACGTGCTCTAATTACTTGTTTAAATGATGGCAAACACATTAAATGAGTATTAAACAGTATTCCAATCAGTGCTTTTTGAAGAGAGAAGGACAAGCATTGGAGGCATTTATTAATCATTAAACTAATCCTAAAATTAGCATGACTTTTGAGAATTTTCATTTTGCAAAAACACCAACCAGAGTGAAAATAAAAGCTCAGAACAGCTTTCGGAGCAAAGAGCTCTAAACAGGTCAGTTTACGTTCCCTACCGCCCAGGGGACTTCTAGGGGGAACGCTAATGTAATGAACCAACAAAACCACAGATCTGCCTGCTCCACAGGCTCACACACAGTACACATCCAAGCACCAAAATGTACTTTGGTTTGATAGGCTGCAGTGAAATACACAGGTGTCACACAGCTTGCCTACATCAGACACATGGATTAGAGCCTCAGCCCAAACAGCCACAAAGCACAGCCCCAGCAGCTCAGGCATGTTTGCATGGTGACTCCTGGCACACGGGCATAGCCAAGTATGCCGATGTGGGAGTTGCCCTCCACAGAGGAGACATAAGTAGCCATACCACCAGTATCTGCCTCTGACACTGTGGGCCAACAGGAGACAGTACTTTCAGAACGGCCCTCGCTAGTTATCTTTTAAGAGAATACAACATATGTAATGATATGCACTTTTAGTTATCAATTTCCAACAGAACAAAGCACGTAAGGAGTGTTAGAATCTTCACAGCACGCGTACAAATTACTAACCGGTGTCAGTCATTTGTCAGCTTAGTAGGCATTGCTTTCTTGTGGGCAGGAAGCCTCTGGAATACTGTGAAACACATGTGCTCCTCCTGTTATTCTGGGATGGTGGAGGGAGAGTTGGGTGATTGCTTTTTCCTGTAGCTTCTTAACAGTGCAAATCGATCTGCAATCTGAGTAATAAGGTGTCACTGGTTGAAACCAAAGCTGTTCTACATATCGTCAAAGATTGTCCACAGTAATCAACGAATAATGGCATTGCTTCCTCCACCATGTTAAATAAAATTCCCCTGGTTTTGCAACATAATTACTACTAATAACCATAGAAGACTCAATGAGTTTAGGGAGACCATTTCAGTGACTGCCTGGAGACTTATTTTAGGATGAGATTGGGAAGATAGATCTACCAGATGGAGATTATTCTTTAGTAATTAACCAGATTCTGTTCCTGTGGGTTTAGGGCATTTTTCAGTATCATGAAGTATTTTCCTTCTAATGATGCACCTGCATTAGAATGGTACTTTTTAAGCTTATGAAGAGTAGCTTAAATGTTTTAAAACTTTAATAAATGCACTACATTAACAGCCATTCTTTAGTCTCAGAAAGAAAACATAGGAAATGATACTCAATAAACAATCTGATTAAAAGATTAAAGGAGGGATGATGAATACAAATTTATTTTCTGACAAAAATGCACTCTCAAGAGAGTCATACCTCATGACTATTAATACAATTGCTTAAAAACCATGCCAGCACAAATGCTGAAAATACTTTGTGCTCTCAAAGTCAGGAACTAAACCACTTTGAAAGCTGTAGAAATTACTTGCTCATCGAGGTAAATTTCACCCAGATGCAGCAACATTTTCCTACTCAGATGACAAGTGAGAAGACATAATTGTTACGACACAAATGTTGCATGACTTATTTTTTAAAACACTAATCAGAAGGGGGAGGGGAGAAGAGAGAGCAAGATCTGAAAGAGCAAGTGAAAGTATCAAGGTTAAACAAACCTACACAACATTAAAAGCAAAGGAAAGGAGGAAAATTCAAATCTTAGTTACAGTCAAAATTAATGATTTGACTGACAATTATATTCTTGACTAGGAAATCTAAGGGCACAGTTTTATCACCTTGTCAAATGTATTTGAACCACACTTCTTTAAAAAAAAGAAAAAGTCTGCCAACAACAACAAAAAAGAAACTTGCACAAGTCCAGTTCATTATAGTGTATCTCAGTAGTACCCTGATTTATAAGACTGAAACAGCATCACACAACACAGAGAGATGGATGAAATATTTTGGTACATATAAGACCTATACCTAACCAAGGAGAAAACATTGTCCCAGATCCTTCAATCCAATGATATTTGATGGGTCCCTTACAATACTGCAGATCACTATCATTGTACATGTTACCTTCAAAATACAACCTGGAATGCATATTTTTTCCTCAAAATAAGATGAACAAAACCTATATATTTTATGCAGTTGCATTTCTTTCTTGATATATGAGGGTAAAACTGAAGTATTTCAGGCTACACTGCAAAATAGTATGGGCAATGGTGGAAAAAAAAACTCTGAAACACCTGATTAAGCCTATTCCTTTTTAGGAAAATAATTAAAATTGTGCTTAACTTGAAGTATTTTGCTGAACATGGGGTTTTGCTGATTCAGACCTTTTACAGATGCAAACTTTTCAACTGCCGCAACTGCAATCCTCCCGACTTCTGCAGGCTTATCTGAAGTGAAACTGAACTGAACGCCTTCCAAGTTTTGCCCATTACTATTTCCTAATGTTTTGTAAGTTGTGCCAGTGACTCCTGGGATCCAGATCTGGAATGCATTTTGAATATTTTAAATCACAAATTTCCCCTTAAAGGAAACAGATGTATGCATGTATTCACTTGAGTTCTTTATAATTCGAAACAGTATCATTTTAAACCAATTTTATTATATACAGATGAACATTTTTATTTTTTATTTTTTTTCTTGGCAAACTGCTGTTTCTATTATACTTGTCCTTTACTTCTAGAAACCTTCTTGCATAGAATTTGTTTTCCTGAAGTGAATAATTATTCCCACTCTGCCATATTGAGAGAGACCCAGAAAAAAGGCCTATTGCTGCATCCGAATGAAGCTTTTAAATATTAGGCAAACACAATAAAAAAATGGATGCCTGGAGGCTGACACTAATTTACACGTCTTCCATTTAGATGTGACTACAGGTATCTAACTCAGTTATCTCCAACAGTTCATGGTCTTGCCTCCTCTGTTGTTTTTTTTTTTTACCATATTGCCTCCATCGTCAAACTCAGAATGAAGAAATTCCTTACAAAACATATGATGGTTGGAGGTACTTTGTGCAGTATCAAACCAGGTCTTTTTAACTATAATTTATGTCTACATCTGGAAGACTCCATGGAAGCACTTACAGATGCTGATGTACTCTCCTTGCATTATCAGAATCAAGTGAAACACTGGACTAGAATCAGTGATCCTCACCAATGCACAGATGAATGCCTATAGCAAACTAAACGTTCACAGTGCAGCACAGCTCTTGCTCTTCTCCTTTGGTGTCTATCTGCAGCTAACATCTCTTTCAAGTTATGGTACTAACAAAGGCTTCTCCTCTAACTATTATTAACACATAAACTTACAGTACCACTGGGGTGTACTTTTGCAGAACGGCTGGCAAGTCTGACAGGGCTGTTCACAAAAAAGACAGTTTAAATCACATCTGAGTGCTTAACTACTTTGATATTTCTTCCGGCTTCTCTTAGTGAACCAGAAAGGAAAAGCACAAACACTGTTGTAGAAAAGTTTGAAAGCAGAATCTTCCCACAAAAAGAGAAATTTTATCCTAACAAAAACAACCTTCCAGAATCCCCATAGAACTCTGCCATCATGGAATCAAGAGTTTGGGTATTTGGACTGCTAACTCCCAAGGATTACAACAGTTTCTAAATTTTTATAGACTTCTGAGACCCTATATTCCAGCAGTCTAACATCATTAGCCACACAGGTCTGTCTCTTTGATCTGCTTTCAGTTCTTTAATTAGCAGCCTTCACAAGAATGCCCGCCCCTGGTAGTTGGCATCTTAAATGCTGGGGAAACAACCAGATACTTCAGTTTAAAACAGCTGGCTAATACAACTAAAGTTTTTCACACCAGAGTCAAGATAACAACACTACACTTTATTAGTAGCAATTTTTTTTTTAATCTCCCATTATTTTTCAGAACTTATTCCCTCCATCACTGGTATTTTGGGAATGTAGTTACCCTCATGATCCAAACCAGACATGGGCTTTCAAAGCTGAACAGAAAGTAAAGCTCTACACCATGCCCAGGAAGCACATGCTTCTTTCAAATGCACTGCAACTAACCCAACACTGCCCTGCTGGAAGGGAATGTGCCTTATAGGAAACAGAGAAGTGAAACTCTGCTCTCAAGTGACACGTTCACAAATTCAGAGCTGCCCACTCTGTTCCCATCATAGCTACATGTGCCTTGTGTTATGAATTCTCTCTCTTCCCCTTAAAAAAGCACTAGGTACATTCCTTTTTTTGAACTTCCTACTCAACAACAAACATCTGAGATACACACAGACATGGAGAACTGAGAAGATAAAACAAAGTCCATAGGCCAACCAAGAAGAGAATCAGTGAAGTTGTCAAAGTGTCAAGATCTAGTAAACTTCATTAAGAAAGCACTTGACACATACATAAGCAATACACTGCATTTTACCAGGATTTAGCATCTCCTTAGAGAACCAAGTAAAAAAGAAAATTTCCATCTTTCATATCTGAGGGAAAAAAAATCCAAAATAACAACAACAAACAAAAAACACAGAAAAGAAAGAAAGAAAAAAAACTGACAAAAAAGCCCACAACTTGAACAAGTGCCCAGGAGTACTGCAGGATTTTATTAACATTAATTCATTCTGTTTTGGAGAAGGTGACAGCAAAAGTATTCCTTCAGCCAGCACAATGCGAATTCTATTTCTATGGTATTCATCCACGTGTCTGGAAGGTGCCTTGAGAAAGAGGACATGCAAGTATTGGTGTTGAGATCAGTATTTTACAAGTTCATTTCCTAAGGGAATCCGCAACAGTGATTTCCTGCATCAGTTGACAGAAACTCTTCAAATGTATTGAACTATTGGAGCCACCAGACATATCTTTGGACTGCCACTGGACAGGGAGCAATTGTGGTCATACATGGCATTTCAGCTAGGGAAAATGCTGACAATAAGTTATACCTCCTGGGAAAGCTATGTGCAAAAAGATAAATGACCCAGGATCAAACAGAAAGCTTGCAGGAACAAGACTAGATCTTTTGTCTCCTAGATCATCTTTAGCCCTGAGAACATCTAATTTAGTCCTTTTCTTACTAGTGTATACTGAGGAAATAACACAAAGTAATGTGTCGTTATGATCGTATTAGTGAATTTACTGTATTTTTGATTAAGAACTAGGCCAAACACATCTGCCATTACAAAGGCAGCAGAATTTTTTTATATGAAAAGCGGTAGCATACCATGTGCTGTTTTGTATACTTTTTTTTTTTTTTTGTCTAATCTTTTGCCCTTTTTCTTAGGTTGATGCAGTAAGTTGTCAGTGATATCAGTTACAAAGTTTTGACAACTAACGACTCTTCTGGTTCCCAGTATCATTGCAATGCCTGAAAAAATGAACTCTAATGAGGTATTACAATGACAGGACATAAATAGAAGTCTACGTAAACAGATTTAGAAAGTGGAGAAGCATGACAAAGAGCATACTTAAAATTTTAGAAAATAAGAACCAGGAGTTTTATTTTCATTCTTCAGAGAACATGTGCTAAGCTGGACAGCAGATGACAACACTGAAGACAGCAAAATAAGCAGAACTTCATGGCTGAGGTTTGAGAACATCCTGATGAAAGCACTGCTTGAAGTGTATTTATATAACAGAACCTGGCAGAAGCTAAAAGACATTTAAAGCAAGGACAGAGACCAATTCTGGGTAATAGTAGGAAAGCTAACAACACACAAACAAGGCTTCTGAGCGGAAGATGCTATTTCCACTCAAGGGAATAAAAAGGATGAGAAGAATGGGAAGTGGAAATAGGGTGGCATTAAGCAGAATCTATGTAATTAAAAATGCTAATAGCCTCTTGGAGGCTGTTTCCAAAACAAGCTATTTCCTTTAGACAATCAAAACATCATCAAGTTAACTATGTGCAAAGCCTGATCTCTCCTTATTGCAGAGAAAAGATTCGAGTGCTCTTGCCTTGAGGGTGGGTGATGGAGAATAAAAAGGAGCTTCCTATTTCTCTGTGCTATTGGCATCACAACCAGTGAGGATGAATTAATACTTTGACGTCCTATCAAGTAAATATCTCCCTAAGCTCTTCCTTATTCAGTTTGACTTAGTGACAGTTTTAGAGAAGACACAACCCTGAATCTATGTCACAGTTGTAAACATTTCTTTTCCCACTCCTCTTTTTTTTTTTTTTAAATACCATTTTACATGTATTTTTGTTTTTTATGGTCCTGAAAGAGACATAAAAGTGAATTTTAATTTAGAATAGTCTTGTAGATCCATGAGTCTTTATCAAGGATATGAAACTGGGTGCATGCACCAGCTGCAGCTACCATAAAAATACATGTTCAGATGGGTCTTTCCATTAGATTAGATATAAGTAAAAATGCAACATCAATAGCACTGTAACCTCAAGGGCCTGTTCTAAATCAGATGATGTACTGAAAAGATGCCAGTATCATCTCTAAATCATATTGCTTCACTTGAATGGATGGCAATGCTGTCTAGAAGTAGAGACTAGAACTAGACAATTTTGAACTTTAGCATTAAATCAAAGTGCTTGATTTATTTCAGTGATATCTCTCAGGATTATTTGATACAGCAAAGTGCTATACATACTAGGAATAGAGAAAAAATACAAGTTTTGGCTGCTACACAAATGCCAAGAAAAAAAGGCTTTGCAAATTTAAAAAATTCAGATAAGCTTATACAAGCACATGATCCCCAGTAAAGTTTCAATAAGAATAATCAATTTTCCCTTTTCTCATCTAGGAAGAAAAAGGGTGTTAACTATTTCACAATTGAATCCCAACCTGGCCTCTTCCTCCACTTCTTCTTTCCCACCCCAAAGCATTTGAACAACTAATCATCATTCTGTCCAAAATTTTCCCCAGTCTTTCAGTTATCACTGCCTGGGTTCCTCAGGCAGCTGGGGATTTGTTTCCCTCCCTTCAGAGAAGTGTGGTTGTCTTTCCTTTTCTCTCTCTGCTGTTTCCTTCCCAAATAGTTTTCAAAATGATTCTGTTCTATAGAAGAACTTCCTGTTCTTTCACTTCCAATAAAATTTGTAACTGGAGACTTCCATGAGCCATGAATCAGCTCGTGGATATTTCTGCTCCACTCTTTAGGTGGTCTAGAAAACAAAGACACTGTGCAGCCCGTAGTATCTTATTATGATAATCAGTGTAAGATAATCAGGTGGGGTTTTTTACATATCTGTTGGCGTAACATTAATATGGATGGTCTGGTTTAAATACAGTTGATTCTAAAATGTGATTAAAGGAGATGTCTGGTCTGAAGAAAACAGTATAATATGTTTAACTGTGAAAGGAAAACATATTTTCCTCAATGAACCTTAGAAAGTAATTATTCATTTCATCAAAGCAGAAAATGGATTAATGGCATTACAAGAACTCATGGGTTTTGGGGATAGAAGCAACAGAAAATAAGCAGTCCTTTCACTTAAACTTATGCAAATTTGAAGTCATTCACTATGAAACAAACAGCATTATCTAATTTCAGCCACTTCAGGTTGTACTGTATATATGTCATTTAAAAGCTCACTCCTCAGCTTTTGAATCACCAGAAAATGTTTATTGATACAACCTACTTCTTGCAAACTTGCTCTTCCCCCCCCCAGGATTGTATACATTTCCACTAAAATTTTTAGGGAGAAGATAAAGGCTTATGACTATTTTTCCTGAAAAACTGAGAAACATTTTTCATGACACTGATTTCTTTCAGAATTAGTTTCATGGAAAATCTGGTTTTTGTTCTGGTACATGTTTTGAGATTTACAGAGGCCTATAGATATCTAGAAAATGTATGCTTTTTTCATTCAAGTCATTTTTCCTTAGACAATTAGCAGTCATTTTTGAGAATATGACAAATTTTAGGACCCTTATTTGTGGATTTTGCTATACTAAATACAGTACAAACACAGGACATGAAATAGTACCTTGTTGCGTACACTTTGCAGAGTAATGAACCTCCATTCAGTTATTTGCTCTGACCTCTGATGGCAGTTCTTTATCTGGCAAATTTCCTTTCAGAAACAAACTTGTATGTGGACTTCGACAGCGGTGGCGTTATTCAAAGAGAAGCAAAGGGCAGCTGTAGCTCTGTAACACACAAACCAAAAATAAAATAGGTATTGAGCTTTCTATAATAGAGACATAATAAAATAATAAGCTCACCAAATACAGCATAAAACTGTTACTAAGAGAGCTTTTAATCTTTATTTGATCTTGTTGGCTCCAATTCAAATTAGGAGCAATTTCATGGATGTCAATGGAGTTATTCAGGTATAAATCTGGTTTGAGAGCAGAATCTGGCTTAACATTCAAACATTTTTTAATAGAGAGAAGAAAAAAAACCATCAGTATTAGTTCTGGACGTTCTCATAATTAAATTAATATTGCAATTCACCTTGTCAAAAATGAGATATCTTCTTTTTTGATACTAAAGTAAAACCCTGCCTACTTCCAATACTCATCTGTGTTATCACAGAAAAACAGATTGCAGTTGATTCTTACAGCTGTAAGAATTATCTCACAAATATACAAATGTAGATCTAGTTGCTGAAGAACTCATTTGAGCTATTCAGGCTAACTAAAAGTTCCACTTGCTGTGTAAATAAAGACTAGCCGTATAAATGGGAGCTGAAGGACTGATTTATAACTGCCAGAATCAAAGTCTTTGCCATATTCATAGACCTGTACTTCTGTGATAGAATTTGCTTATGACATTTCCAAGGTTCAGCCAAAGTCCCTTCCATTAGAAGCCTATTAAAAGATACTTAAGAATCATCTTTCATATTGCTTCCATATACCTATATTTCATACTCTGCTTTCAATTACTCCAATGCAAATCTAAACTCACCTAGCAGAATCTATGGAATAAACCTAGATATAAAAAAAGAACTGTGAACAGTTTAAACTATTTGAATTTAAAGTCTATCTCTTTTGCTCCAAAGTTTAGGAAATGGACCATGTATCACTTTAATATCTTCACTGTCCTAAGTGGTTCCTATATGGAACTTTAAGCATAATTAAATCATCTTGACTGCTTTATGGAAAAAGAGGCCTATAATGCATAATACTTATTTTTAGAACTACAGACTCCATAGTACTAATTTCATGAAAATATTCTAGGAAACTATATTCTGTAATGTCTCTGTAATGCCCAAAAACATACACGAGCAGTGAATGTTTAAAGCCCATACATCACTTTGTGTGGGCCATAATCCAGACACTAGTAAGCTTTGCTCTTCATCATCAGAACATCTCATTAAAGATTGATCTCAGGTTCCAAAGGAGAAATTTGAGTGCACCAAGTTAGGTGGGAGTGTTGATCTGCTTTGGAGTAGAAGACTCTGCAGAGGGATCTGAATAGGATGAATCGATGGGCTGCATCTGATCATATGGTATTCAACAAGGATAAGTGCCAGATGCTACACTTTGCATCAAAAATAGTGTGGCCAGCACGACCAGGGAAGCAATTGGTGGAATCACTACATCTGCAGCTATTTGAGAGATATACAAACATAGTGCTCAGGGATGTGGTTTAGTGGTAGACTTGGTAGTATTAAGTAATGGTTGGATGTGATGATATAAAGGGTCTTTTCCAACCTAAATTATTCTATGATTCTGCTTTTTCTGTCTAAGCTTGCCTTGACATCTTTCTTCCTCTGCTACAAATTTATGAATATTGACATACTGCTCTTAGGACAAAGCAATTTCATTTATTCTGCACAAGATCAGAAAGTACTGCAGGGATTTTAGAAACTGAGACTCCTGATTTTCATTTGGTGTGAGCTTCCCTGTTAAGTCACATTGATGTCTCACAGAATTAACAGAGGTATTCCGAAAGGCAAAAGCAGTTTACTTTAGGTAAATAAAATTGCAGACACAATGGATAAACTGCAAATGGAAACTCATCTCTGAAGGATTTAGTTACGTGTTTCAAGCAGGCACTGCGTTCTGATTTTAGGAAGTTACAGAATGAAACTCATGGAGATCCTAACGCTATTGAAGTCATCAGTGAAAGTGCGATTAAAGCTGGTCAAAATGTCATCATAAATATGCAGCACTGCTCATCATATTTCATCACGGAATATGGTCTAGCCTCCCTTGAATTCAGTGACACAGTCTAATAGTGATATGACATGGGGGAGTGGTTTTAAACTAAAAAAGAAGAGGCTTAGATTAGATATTAGAAGGAACTATTTTACTCAGAGGATGGTGAGAACCAGGCGCAGACTGCTTAGAGGAATTGTGGGTGCCCCACTCCTGGAAGTGCTCAAAGCCAGGTTGGATAGAGCTCTGAGCAGCCTGATCTGGTGGGGG
This sequence comes from Tragopan temminckii, assembly GCA_028571105.1. Lineage (NCBI taxonomy): Eukaryota > Metazoa > Chordata > Aves > Galliformes > Phasianidae > Tragopan > Tragopan temminckii. Next base: position 6,977,675 of record JAOWBP010004028.1, on the reverse strand, counting down.
CAACCAGCTCATGACAGGAGAGTTGGAACTAGGTGATCTGTAAGGTCCTTTCTGACACAAGCCATTCTATGATTCTGAGACAAAATACATGAACAGAATTAAAACCAAAGTCATAAGAACCTGAAGAATAAGAAATATATCATATTTAGTCCAAACAACAAAAACAATCCCTCTAATGTTTTTATCATGGTTGTGAATAATGAAGTCTATATATGCCTGGGGATAATAGCAGCCATTTGAAGACAAATTTATAACTGTTACTGGCTACACAGTCTTGTTTTTATATATGAATGTTGTTCTGCTTCTTTCGAATAGCTCAGTACTGCAAATTCTTATTCATTCAAGCAGATTTCTCCAAAATCCAGTTGCATAAAGGATTGCAAGAAGAGATGAGAGCCTTTAGAAATGAATTAAAGTTTTGACAGAAGCCATTGGTTTAGGGCTTAATCCTGCAAGGTTCAAAGCACTCTGGTCTCCAACCAGCAAAGTGTTCAAGCTTGTGACTGCTTAAACTTGGTGGGACTACTCACAGGCTTAAAGATAAGTATGAGTTTAAGTTCCTTGCTGTATTAAGGCCAGCCTGCTCAGCTAGAATCAAGTCTTTAGTCCATTAGGTCATTGCACCGTTATTTGCTTTTCACATTTTGAGTTCACTGCCTGTACTCCAGGGCTGAATTTCCTCAGTTTTCGGGCTTTCGATAAAGTCCTTTTAGCTGATGCTCAAGACCCCATTAACAAAAAGACGAATACAAACTACAAAAATAGTGAAAATTGTGGCTACCTAGTTTTAACCCCTCTTCCTACTCTTTTGACTCTGTCATATTTTCCCATCTACTATACTTTTCCCCCTGAAACTCAAAGACATGACATTCATAGCTAAAGAGCCTGTAATCCAAATCAGCATAATATGTAGTTTGCTCTGAAAATAACGTCTTCTATTAATTTCCATGCAGACTACAACAGATACGAAGAGCACAATAACACTATTTCATAGAGCAAATTCTCAGCTACAGAGTACTATGTTTCAAGATACTAACTACCATTAGCTATGTATTTTCACCAGTGATGAATGAGAATATGCATACCACTTTTGTAAAAATCTGCACCAGTGGAGACAACCCACCATTGCTTCTGAAGTGCACCATCCACCACCTTGTATCACTGTTTGGTCTCCATAAATGTTCAGCAAGCATTGATGAATGCACTGATGAATGTCAATGGATGCCAATTTTTCCACCTGGAGAAACTGAATTCCACGCCTTTTCTTTGTGTGCACTTCCAGGTCAGACACCATTCAGTCAGACTGCCCCTCTGCTGCTATCTGTCGCATGACAACAAAATGTAACAGAGTACTGATGGGAAGGTTTATCCTTTGCTGCCATACCACCATCTGCCTCTGATGCTGTGGGCCAATGTAATAAAATAGGAGATGTTAGTTCCAGATCAGCCCTTGTAGATACAACACTTCCATGATCCTTGAGACCTTTTATACAAATCCACTTAGCCATTTGCTAAAGTACCTCTTCAGCCTGACCAGACAAAATCCAGGAAGAGTTAAAATAGAGGGATTCACAACAGTTGATGCCTTTTTACGTTCCTTGATGACTAAAACCACTCCTAAATAATAACATCAGATACAAACAAGGTAGGTTATTATTTAGAATATGTTCAGGTTTCTAGGATATTTAGCTTGTACGGGTTTACTGCCACTTCGTCTGTTGGGAGGCCTTTATGCGAGTTGAGTGGCTTTCCCAGATGAAAGCAGGTATAAATAATACTATGAATGTATGTCAAGGGAGTTCACACTGTATTAGAATGTTGCATTACAGAATGCTGTGTCGTCCTTTGCTTAAGTGACAAGATGGCAGCAGTCTTGAAGGAAAAAAAAGAAAATGTTATTTTAGCTAAAATCATATTTTGAACAAAAATTTTACTTTCAGCTAATGCAAAGATTTTTGCAATCTAAAACCAAGTTAAGCAAAATGCTGCAGGGATAAGTTCTATGTAATTCAAATTTGTTCCTGCATGCTAATGCTCATTGAACTTTTGCACTGAACAAACTGATATAGCTTTCTCCCAGAAGACAAAACCCAAAAACGTCTGTGATAACAGACACAAAACAGTAAGTCAAGACACAAAGTCCATTAGATAAAAATCCTCTGAGCCCTTTTAATGCACCTCGCTTCAATTTCCTGTTTTTTTCTTTCTATGAAAAGATGCATGAATTATGGGAACTAAAAAGTCTTTACACAAGATGCAAACTTGATCATTATTAAGTGCTAGAGTTATGGAGTACTCACTTGTGTTTTGATCCCTACCTTAGTTAAAATTCAGAGAGAGCTAAATGAAAAACAAAATCAACATTTGCTGTTGTCAAATACATAAATTATATTTTTAGGCGCAAAATACTTTGTATATATTACTTGAAAATATCCTCTAAAAATTGATGAAGATCAGATTTTCCACCATGATGTTCAGCTCCTTTGTAAAAGGACTCAGAATGGAAATCTCAGCTTCCAGACGCTATTTTTCTAACAAGTTTTGGGCTACCACTCCTCTAGCTGACCCAGGGTGGCTTTTCTGAAGCAAATGGAATCCTGTTCCCCTTAAGCTGCTGTTCACATCCCAGGAACAGCTGCAAAGCTCCCTCTCTATTTGCCACAAAGCCTCCTTTCAGAAGAATTCCTATTAAAAAAATAGATAAAATTACAATAGCCATCTGAACAGCTTCCTATCCTGCTGACTGGTATCACCAAGCTGGTCCTCCCTTGTGCTTCTTCTCTCACTATCAGTTTTATAACACTCGACTTCTACTGGTTCAGCCAGCACATTTGTTCTGTGTTTATTTGGCACCTAAGACATATTCTGAGTCATGAATGGTATCAAGAGTTTATTCTGATACACAGTAATAATAAAATAAAACTGTTGGAGTGCCAAATTTGGCTGAGAATGTACACATACAAGCTGGAAGGTCTTCCTTAACAGTGGTGTGCAGTGTGACTTCAGATGCTCTATGACACATGTATAACTATAAAAAGGTAAAAGTCTGCTGGAAGAAAACTCACAGGTACTACATGGTGTATATATATTAACTACCACATAATTTGAAATAAACATTTATTACAAGAGTTTGTTGTCATGGAACAAAATCAGCTGATGTTTTCATTGACACAAGAGAATTAAACCTGACAAACAAGAAAAGGTAATATTGTCCAGTTCTGAAGGGCATTTATGTTGGGATACATCATGTGAGAATGAGGAGGGAAATATGCTATGAACATTAATTTATTTCTGAAGGAAAATCACCAATATCTTTGCAATCATGGATTACTACTTCCAGGATCACTCAGAAATCAGTGTTAGCCTGCCTTAGCTTAAAATACTAAAGACAGTACCCCCAAGAACCCTGCACATTCATCACATTGATGGGTGGAAAGAGTAAGAACACAGTGCTAGAAACAATTTGTTCTGTCAGGATAAAGCAATCCTAACTTGACAACAAGTAGTTATCATTTAGAAATATATTTTATGGCTTCTAAATACCAGTCAAGCTCATTGTGGTCACGGTTCATAAATCCTCTTTAACATACTTCACCTTTCCAGAGTAAAAGACACAAAGAAGAGGTGGTGTGGGTTGTGGTGGCTTTTTTTTTTTTTTTTTTTTTTTGACAGTTTTAAAATGCTTTCAGCAAGAAACAAAATCTGAGAAAATTTAAACAGATGTCAAAATAGATTTCCACTTAAGAAACAGCCTTTCCAAGCACAATTTGCATATAGCTTAACTCAAATAGCTGTTGGGTTGCTGAGGAAAACTTACGTTTTTGAAAAAAGAACCTAAATCCAGATAGCACATTAGTGAAAAGAAACAACATTCAGACTGACTTCTTTCTGTTCCAGCGGAGCAGAGAAGAGGATGCAGAGACATGGTATCTTAGCAATTCAATCCAAGTAAATACTTGGATAAATGCAAGTAAAATTGGACCACATTAAGCTTCATCAATGCCAAAAAAGAGTTTGTTTCAGGAGGCTTATGAATGGCATGTATCCCAGCAACTACAGAATATGTAATAGGAAAACCAGGTAGTGGTTGTTAAGAGAGATGGCTAAAGGAAGAAATACAAAACAACTAGGAGGACAAAAGCTTATTCCATTTCATGATATTGCAATATATCCAATTTCAATGTTCTAGGAAGTAAAAGTTTAGGCCCTAAATCACCACAAATTTTTTAATAACCGCACTGAACCAAATCAATCAGGCTTTTCTAGAATGTTTTAAATGAAGATTTTAAAATGAAGATACTCTCTCTGTCCATACTTTTTGCTGCTAGGATCAAATCTGGGAGAAATACATGGAACACTCATCTTTCCTCAGGAATATATGGTAGTGCTTAGAGATGACAAAGACACAAACAGCTCCTTCTGCCCAATGCAGCAACCTGCTGGAAATGCCCATCCCTGAAAATACAGTAGTACAGCAGAGAATATTTCAGGTACGTGACAACATGAGCCATAGAAGAAAGAAATGCAGATTCCTCTACATTATTGAAGTTAGGGGACTGCTTTCCATCTTAACAACTTGTCTGATCAGTTATTTTAATGGGCAGAGTTTCTTCCAGGATGCTAGGGAGTGATTTGTGGCTACAGCAAGTGGAGAATCCAGCAGACTAGATTCTTCTGTAATATCAATTATGATGGCAGGAAATCAAACTTGATGACAAGACCAAACCATCCAACCCTATTTCACGCGCCTAGAAAGTCTGTTGTGCTGCCAAACACGAAGCTTAGAAAGCAAAAAGGATGAAGTAATTTGGCCCTGATGGATAACACTGGCTGTTTTCTTCTGCAGTGAAAAGAAAAAATAGTTGAAGGATCTCTTGCAGCTTGTTCAACAGGTTTATTCAGGTAGTGTTTCATGAATTCTGAAGCACTCTGGGGATACAAATGCAAGAACCAAATCTAATTAATGTAAGATATTTACTTGTATGAGTATTTCCCTGTATGGAAAAGAGGTGTTCATTTGGCTAAATCCTTTATTTTCAGGAAACAACAGGAAATTTGCTCATAACAGACTTCATATACAATATCTCCACATGGTAAACATATCACAGTATGTTGGAAATGTGTGTTCTGATCTTAATACATTTAAGACTCATGAGCAGTATTTAGGACTCAGAGAACATTTGGTTCCTTTACCTTGGTGATACACACTACAGCTCCATTAAAACAAAAAGATTATTCATACACATCATATCAAGCTCACAAATAGCTACCTTCACAGTTGTACCAAGGATTGGTGGTACCCTGTTGTAGGTGAGTTAGCGTACAGATTGCATATAATTAATTTTCATTTTAACTTCCCTAATTGAGATGTAGCGCAGTGCGTTGTTGTACAGTGAAATAAAACGATTCCCCAGTACATTTTATCAGATGTAAAATGGAACAAAACCTCATAGTAGTGATATAGAGAAAGTAAATGTGCAACTGATCCTATACATATGTAGTATTTCTTCATTTGTGTTTACTTAAAAAATAAAAGTAAATGTTATTTTTATAAAAGAAAAGAAGAAATTAGCTCACTGAGGGCTTAATTATCCTTTCTTCTCCAATGGGAATCAATGCTATTGGCAGCTTGCAAGCCTGTTCTCTTGACAAATCAAGTTGTTGGCTGAGGCGTGAAGTGTTAGATTATGATCGACTCAGCGTGACATTGTGATTCATGGCTACTATATTACAGAGGGAAAAGGGGGATTTATGCTTCATATCCACTTTGAATTCAGAGTGAAACAAGTGAATCATTCTGTTCAACCTCAAGAGTTCATGTTCTACACCTTGGGGCTGAACAATATTACAGACTTGAACATTTTATGGAACAAGTGCGATAAAATACCACTGTGAAATATTCTCCTCATGTTGTATGTTTAAAGAATTACCTGGAGTAAAGATTTAATGAGTGATTTTCATTAAAATGAAGAAGGAATAAAAATGGTGGTGGGGATGACAGAGAAAGGTGTATATTGGACAACTGGAAAAAAAACACAAACCACTTTCATGATGCACTTTCAAGTGCAACAGTAAAATAACTTTGCACAGTCTCTCCAGAAGGCCAAAATAGTAGACCTAAATGATGTACAGATGGTTCTTTTCCCCCCCATGTATCTTTCTTCCCTTACCCAAATAGCCATTAATAATATAATTCAGTTGCATCGCTGTGTTTGAACAATGGAATAACATTAAGCATGCTTGTAAATGTGTTATTTCCTATATCCTCAGATCAACACTTGGAAGCAAGCACAGGCACAGCAGGGGTCAGTGTAGCTGCTAAAGTGATGGAAGGTACTGGTACCAGTTTCCATAGACCCATGATAAAAAAAACATGCACTGCAGAGGATGGTATTAATAGGGTCTACATCTCCCTTTATTCCTTCTGGAAAGTTTGTGGCTGCAATACACCTATCATCATATATCTATGTGCACAAAATGCATTTCCATTACCATAAATTGGTAGAAGGTCTAGTTAATGCCACAGTTTGACCACAAAAATAGAACCAAAGTCCATCTCCAAAATGTCAGAACTAAATTCCTATTTCAATATCATCTTTATAATGAGCAGAATCAAGGTACGGAAAGTGGCATGGAGAAAACCCAGACACTTATTCCCCTTTTTTATTTATTTTTTTCCATAACCCAGTGAAATGATTTTTCTAATTAAATACAAATGCCTTTTTGAGTTTGACTCAAAAGACTGAATTCTCTTCACCTAAGATTTGTTATAGTTTTTTACAGAGAGGTACCAATTATGTGAAGAACTTGGAGAAAGGCCAACAAAGATAAGGCTGAAAAATCTCTTCAATATTTAAACAATTTTTAATATTAAAACAATTGTTAACACAAAAAGTATGCAAAAGTAACCCTAAGTTGCCATTCAAATGGCATTGGCATGGACATTCTAGGCTGGCATCAGACAATTCAGTTTTAGCAGTCAACAGGTAGTACCCTCTAAGATATACATTAAAATTTCTTCATAGTCACAGCTCATAATTTCTATGCATATAGAGATTTATATATTTGTTTATGAGTGCATATACATACATATATATGTATTCATATGTGTTTCAGACCAGTCATAGAAGGTCTGGAGTTGTTCACCTTTAAAATTAAGAAAAAATAAAATTAAATTAAAGTCTACTCTTATAATAAAGAGTATTTCCTTAGAATCCTTTATTCCTTAAAAAAGAAAAACAAGACAACTCTCTCTTTCCTGATATTTTTGCTACCTCAGCTGTTGTTTCAGTGAGTTGGATTATGCCTCTGAATTAGTCCATTATAGCATCCAGCTTCAGAGATATCTACCAAAGAAACAGACATGGCTTTTCTATAAGGAAAGATAACAGCTCACCTTAGCTGTGAATATATGTTGTATGTTTACCTTCTCCCATTAGAACAGCAGCTACACTCTATTCTCTGTGCGGACAACCACAAAAACATAGCTGGGCAGTCTATTTAGATTTAGAAGTCTGATCTAAACCATGTAAGAGGTAAAAAAGAGTTTGCTATATCATGCAAATAAATCATAAGACACTGCTATTAATTTTTATTAATTTTGTCTTTTCCAGCACAAAATATATGTTGAGGAATTTTTGATAAATTTTCCAATTATATTTGTTCAGAAACATTGGCAAGACAATCTGTGCTATTAATGAGATGTTTAGTGCAAATTAATTATTAAATTGGACAGTCTTTCCACTGAAATGAAATTTGATTTGTAAAGTGTTTATTAATACAGTCAGTCTTTGGAAATTACAGTGTTTCTTGGAAGATCTTCATAATTACTTTGATTTAACTTGTTGTAAGTGTTGTAAGTAATTTGTTACAAAGTTCGTAAAGCACAAAATGGTCAACTGGACTGTAGTCTACCCTTGCATATCTCACAAGGAATATATTGGGAAGCAATCTCTAACTTCCTGTGTTGGGATATTGAGCAAGCTAATGTCCAGTAGAACTCTGGTGTTTCCTGTGATATTGAGGAAGGATGTGGGAGTGACCTTAGAGACAATCATCATATCATCAGTTAAAGGAACCTCAAGAGCACTGATAGTCTCACTGGAAATGAGCTCTCCATTAAGAGTTCCCTGGTTACCTCTTTTCTTTCCTACATTCAGCATAACATAGGTGAGGTAGAAAATTTGCTGAAGTCTAATGCAGCAATTACAGCTTCTGAGGAGGGGCAATTGTGAACACATTCTGCGCAGAGATGTTACTCATACATAGGTTTGTGCAACAGCAGCACACGTGTAAGTTAACAGTTTATAAAGCCATACAAACACACACTATTGATGCTTACAGTATTGAACACATACATTAGTGTCTCTTAACAGAAACAGCAGTTCTTGCTTAACAGAAATACAGCTAGTCTAAATGCACAATTTGCAAGGGAATTATGAAATCAGAAGCAGCCATCAGATCCTCTCAGCATCACTGCATTGACTAAAGCTAATTGCTACATGCCACAATTATGTTTTTTTCCCTAGACATTTGCCTAGCCCCATTTTTTTGTAATGCTTTTTCAGATCATTGCCATGTTTTTAATACAGGGTAGCTATTCTCCGTGCACAGACACACTCGACTCACATTCCTTTAGGATGTGACCCTTTCTCAGCTTTAGTTCATGCTTCTTGTTTTTGCATTTGACACAAGTTCAAAACATCTTGTAACATCTATCCTCTTAAGTCTCTTTGGAATTTTATATGCCTCAAAAATGTTGCTACTTTCTCCCTCTGTACTCCACACAATCTAGCCTTATTTTTCTGATTTTTTTTTTTTTTGAAGAGCTTAACTTTAAAAGAAAGTCATAAATTTCTTGCAACATTATGTTTGCCATCTGCTTAATATATTTCCCTGATATCCCTCAAACCAACCTATAATTACTTCATTTTACTCATATCCTTATAAGTTGCCAATATCTCCTACTTGCCAAAGATAGATAATAATGGTATGGTTTCCTTTAAATCAAAACAGCAACAAAAAAGAGGGTTGGTCTTCGATTCCTTTTAACAGCTATTGTCTTCAGGGTGACAGAGACTGTTTGCATTGGCCCTGTATTTAATGCAAAGTCCTAAGTAGGGATAGTGCAGTTCACCCATGATAAAATCTATCAGGAAGCTCGAGTCACCTTAGCTCATCATCCATATTTATATAATCAAGTGTATTTAACAAATGCTGCCATATGCCAGTTTTGTTGGTTGTTTTTTTTTTTTTTAATTATTATTATTTAATTGGAAACCTCTGTAATTATGATTCTGTAAAAACATTAAGAGCCAGAGCATAAGAAAACCTCTAGTTCTTCCACTAGTGCTGATGTAGTTCTCAGCAGACACAACATCTAGTCTTCAGATGTCTATATCTGCTGATACATCTTCATATATAGGGACTGAGATTTTTAAATGTGATTATTCAGCAGAGAAATAATTCTACACTGTCAGAACTGCATTGCATTGTAAACTCCAATGCTATACTTCAAAATATAAGCTTATTAAAACTCAGTAAGCTTTGACAGGAATTTATGTCTAAAGTCAAGGAAGAATGAAGATATAGTAGCAATCTTTATGATGAATCAATGGTGTATGTGAGAAGAAGGTAAATAATGCATCTTTTATTCGGATAGCATATTGCATACTTTTATTGTAGAACAATTCCAACTCAAATTGTATCTCTTCAAATACCAGGAATATTTAAAGGACTGCATCAGCTGTTAACTGTCATTTGCATAAATACAAGAACAGTTGAGAACCAGTCTTAAGGACTCATGACTGCATACTACAGAACATAGAGCAGCTCTTAGTAAGAAAGGAACCAGTTTTGGAAGATATGCTAAATCCTCAGGAATTAAGAGCCCATAGCAGCCAGGCTGCGAACTTCACTACAGTCTCCAGACAATGCTTTAGTAAGGATTGTTTATTGATAATAATATCTAGAAGAAAAACATGCAGAAGAGAATCAATTCTTTACTCAGTGAAGAGTCTGATTTGGGGCTGTGCAACACCAATGGACTTCTCCAATTCGCATGAGGCCACATCATTTCTTTTGTTATCTGCTTTAGTAAAAATATTATGTTGAGATTTTACTGTTTTCTCCCTTTTTAAAGCAGAGAACTGCTAACAAATGGTATATGGGATTCTCTGTAGGTTCTGTATACCAGTTCCTGAAGGAACAATATGTTGCATTCTGCCTTTGCTAAGGCGATGCTTCTCTCATTTTTCTGTGTTGCAAAACTGCTGTGTGAAAGAGCAGATTGCTGTGTCATCCGCGCTGCACAAATCGTTTGTAGCCATATTGATGCTCACCATGAGCATATGTGAGCATTTTTCAAATGTCACAATAACTTGGCATCTTAAGAATTAATATTAAACACCTTGTACCATATGGAGGCACATGAGAGAGAGCCCTTATAGGTTTTACCTAGATACTGTAAGATTTGTTAGAGAGGACTGTTCTGTAAGCATCTTTAGTGTCTGCAGATAATAGATATTCATGCGGTTAAAACCAATATCTCCCTCCACAAACCCAGCTTAATTAGGTTTGCTGCAATTTTCTAGGATAATTTAGTTCTGCCTTTGTCTTCTGGCTGGCAGATTGTCCCTGGAAACCTCTTACAGAAATTCCCATCGACTGCAATGATTCTCTGTTAGGGCAAAACTGATCACCGCTGCCTTCTCTGTTGTTGAACTCAATCAACAAAAGCTATATGTAACTCTTTACAAATAAAAAAAAATATCAGTAGCATAAGAAAAGCTAAAAAACTGTCTGTTTGACACCAAAAACATAACAATAACATAATTAGCTCTGCCAGGACTTGTATCAAAGCGTAACAGATGAACCCCTCCCCATCCACTGAGTCACCTTGCCAACTTTTTCAATTAGTTTCTTCCTTATAAATCAATAGTGAAAGATTACTTCTCATCTAGAAGGTATTCAGTGAATCACCAATACACCATTACCAGCAATGAGGCAAAAACACGAGGAAAATGACAACAAAACACTATTTCCTTTCTTACCTCCCTTATACTTGAGACCATTGTTTTTCTATAACTAAATGTTTCTCCTCCCTGCCCAACTTGCTTCAGAAGGATCATTTCTGCACAGAGGATGGATGAAATGTGTTTGTTTCCTCAATTTTTTCTTACCTGTGTTCATGAAATTACAGATCTCTCCTCACTGTCTTTAAGATTTGTCTCAAATTTGTATCTTAAACAGAACCTCCTTATGCCTTGGTCAACAGAACTGAGTTTTGATCCAGCCAGCTTGAGTTGCAGTCAAAAGACTGCTATTCTTGCACTACGCTTCCTTACATGTAATTCTTTCACATTTAATTGGAACTCCAGGCTGATTTAAGCTGGGTAAAATTCCTTGTAAAACTATCCGGTTGCTTATGTGTAATGTACAGCCCTACACTACTCATTCTGCTGTTTTTTTGTGTCTGGGTTCAACGTTGCTCAAGACTTTTGCCACTATACAGTAAGAATAACATTCTCAGTTGCCCCTGTGGATTTGCACCTTGCATGCTCCTGCTTCCTTCTCCCCCTGCAGTTTCCTATTGTGCTCAACTTCTGTAGCATTCCCCTCGCTGAGGGCAGAATATTCTGTGGCCCACCTCAGGATGTGCAAGTGCCAGGCAGTCACTGCCTGATGGCTGCCAAGCAGAACCTACAGCGTCTGCAGTTTGCCAGCCTCTCTTGTATTACCTTCTCCCTATCTTACAGCTGATTTTCAGGATCTATGCAAGAACTTAACCTCTAAGACTTCAGCACTTCCTTCCAAGTTGGTTAAAATTGACCAGCAAATCTAAAAGTTACCCAAGACAGATAGGCAGCACACACACTAACGTCTCATTTCTATTTGGACTACACAGTGCCTCAATGCAGATCATATTCCAAACAATTTATAGACCATCTTGCTGCTTGGCTGCTGTAGCTCACATTAAGCTGTCTTCAGTGTATTTGTTTCATCAGCATACATTTACCTCAACTTACTGAGTTCCACCATTCCACTACAGGACATTAGATACTTCATAACATTAGGGCACAAAGCAAGAACATCACTTTTGTTTACAAAAGAATGCACTTTTTTGATATCAAAATGCTGGCTAAAAAAAAGGAATTACCTCATGTAATCAAAAGCTAGCACTGCCTTGTCTTATCTTTGAAGAAAAGACTGAGAAGCATCTAAGATCAATAAACTCACTGAACAGAAATAACAAAATACAACACAGAGGCCTGGAAATGCTTAATGACAAAATGGAAAACACAGCTATCGAAGAGCGATTGTAAATTTCATTTGAGTATCTTCAGCTAAATAATGTCAAAGAGAAACTGGTGCGCTAATTATTTCTTCAGTCTGTCTACATGGGTTCTACATTCTAATAACAGTTGGCAAGACTATGGTCTAAATTGCACACATTTTCTTGAGTTGAATGTTACCTGATGAATAGGAGTATTATAGGGATTATGCCTCTTAATGACAAAGCTAATCTCCTGTGTAATATCTGATGGTGATCACTGCTTGTGTTATTCAAAGTAAAAATGAATTTTTCTGTGCACTCAACTTCAAAGGATTTCATTTGACTAAAAGAAAGGGAGAAAAATACAAAGAAGACAAGAGCATGAACTCCGAGTTGAAAAAAAGAGGATAAACTCTGATTATGTCAACGTCTTATGCAATTCAAATCTGTTAGAAAAACAAGAAACATTCCTTGTATTAAATAATTGATTTGAGACAAAAATGAAAATGCTCACATTTCATAATGTGCAGAAGAACAAGTGAAAAGCTCTCAGTAATGACAGCTCATGAAAATAACAAAAATATCACAAATCCAGACACCAAGTCAAGACTGTTGAATTGCCATTGTTAGGAGCTGATAATACCACAGGATTTATTTCTCATTTGAAGAAATACTGTTTTCTGTCCACAGCAAGCTACGTTCAGAGGCACAGCACATTATGTAAAGCGTTATGATTCATACCTCCTCCTCTCTTCTCCCAGAGTCTCACTGTTTTCTATGGATAATGTACCTCACATCTGATTTATCTTTAGCTGAGAACAGCAGCGCTGCTTCCTTGTACCCCTTCGACTCCTAGAAAGAAGTGTCCAAAGAACTCCCTGCCTTGGGAAAGGGCATAGAATCCAGGAAAACAATGCAGACCTGGAGCTGCACCTGTTTTCTCTGTGGACATCATCAGTTAAAAATACAGGAATCTTCAACACAGGGAAATTTAATAAATAAATGAAACAATTAAATGCAGCTGTCTGCATTTGGGCCAATTTCTTTTCTGACTTAGGATAAACTCTCCTTAGAGCCCTCTGACTTGCAAGCTCTGAGACCTCGGAAGGAAGGGGAGGGAAGAGAGAAAACGAGAGTAAGCACAAACACACTTGTTAAGTAGGATTTTATAAAATATTGCAGCTCACAGTCTCAGAATGTCTAAAATGAAAACTTGTTGGAAGAATATAATAAAAATAAAGCTGATAATGTGCTCCCCTAGGAAGAAGAAGCATATGTTGATCCCTGGTACCCAGAAGCCATTATTTCCACTGAGAATAAAAACAGCTTACACAGTAAGATTCATCTCCTGCTTCCAGAGTTGATTTAGAGCTATCAGGAAACTTTCAAAACAGGCATGGCTTACCACATAATTAGTGCATGAGAAATGCTTCTACTAAAACATTCCTGCTTCATCATTTACCTCCTCACCCAGGATCACTCATATCTGATCCCCAGCTCTGCAGTGCCCCACTCAAGTCACATTATTATCAAAGCACTGCAATCAATCACGTCTCACTACAGGTGACCATCAATAAGCATCGGAGAACAAGTCATTGTTAGTTATGTAGAAATAAGCACGTATTACAGTGAACTTTTTTCCTTGGACACAATCATCTAATAACCTCAAAAAAAAGTGTTAAGAAGATAGTGTGAGACTGACCCATTAACTTAATATCCCTCCTAAAACTCGAAATGGATTTACAGGTATCGTAAGCAAACTTATTCAACCTCATATCCTAATTAATTGGCTAACCATCATTTAGTTAACATTATGCCTCATTTTATTTCTTCCATACTATATTAATCAGCTGCACTAAAACCAGAAATCTCACTTTTAGGGAGGAAAAGAAGTCTAGGTTCAGAGCCCAGCCTTTCTGCAAATGAGGAAATTACGCCAAATCATTAAGCCCAACATTCCATTTAGCAGATCACAGAACATATAAGCACGAAAAAAAAAAAAAAAAAGACAGCCCCTACGTGATTAGAAAAGAAAAATTATTAGATGCAAACAAACATGAAAAATTTCAAGTATCCATCCATCTTTCTTCTCACTTGCACTTCCAAGTATCAGAGGTTTTCTCATAAGAACGCTAGGACCTGCTGGGGATAAGACTACTGTTCCACTTTACTACCTTCCCAGTATGTTCTTTCTCAACATTCAAGGATAGTGAAAGGTGAGCTTTGCAGTCCTGACAAGTAATATTCTTATTTCCAAAAAAAGATAGAAATATAATTCTATAGGAATGCCAATAAAGCAAAAATAACCAGGAATCCTTTCCAATAATTTTTTAAAAAGAAGCAGAAAAATTAAAAGTTACAAACATGCACACCATACCGTGATTACACTTCAGTAAAAGACAGCATTACTAGCACAGCATTTTAGTGTGTGTGCTTGTGTGTGTGTGTGTGTGTGTGCGTGTGTGTGTGTGTGGTTTATGAGAATTCTTTATAATCTCAAGTTCTTTAAAGTTAAACTGCACTTCAAAGTTTCATTTACACACTGTAAAAATGATATAGTTAAGTTTTCAACAGGGAATGAATTATTCATTAAAGAAGATAATGGTGTTAAACTCATCCGAGGAGCTATAACATTAGCATAAAGAATGCCTTATGTCACATTAATTTTAAAACAGAAAACATACAACACAAAAGATATTGAACCACGGATTTGTTTTTGGTTACATTAAACAAAAAGCAATTATTCTTACAGCAACCTTTCCATAGCATTTTAATCATACCGGTAGATATTTTACAAGCCATTTGATCTTAATTATTAATTGCATCAGGGTAGGCTGGGTAGAACATGCATCTATTCTAATTTTATCATCTTTGCTTTTGATGTTATGCAAAGATCCAAAACAGAGAAGTGCTTAAAAGGGAGAAATATGTATATGTATATATATTTTTTCCTTTACTTCTCAATGAAGTGGAAAATACAGTTGTAAGAACAAACAAATCTTCACTTTTATGGCAAGTTTAGAGTGACAGGGGATTCCAAGAGTTCTGGAGAGATAAAATAAGTGAAAAGAAATATTTTGTCCAAAAATAGTTAGTAGTTTGTAATAAACACAATAGCCTTTACAACTATATATCCATAAGGAGTCAGTTTGAGATATTAAATAAAACAATTTCTCTTGAATTCAATCTCCAGTTAGTCCTATTTACTCATAGAATGCTTCCTTACTCCTCTTTCCCTGATGTGACTTCTGTAAAATGGACTAATTTCCCAGTTATTTTTCAGTCTTTTTAAAGGCATTACTCAATTATTTGGGTAAACAGATTTAAGAATCACAATGAGAGATCTCTGCTTTCTCACCAACCATCCATCTTCTCAGCTTATTCATTCCCGCTGTTGTACAAAATGGCGACTTCATCAGTTTCCTAATAGAATTTAATGAAAAGCTTTTACACCTGTTTTGTAATTAACGCTAGTTTTTGAGGTCTTTTACATGTTTTGGATCAAAGTAAAGGCAGGCAAATGATCTTTTCAGTCAAGCAAAAAAATTGCTGCACTAGAAACATTATGGCAACAGCTGTAGCTGTTACTTACATTTAGTTGTTTTATTTACACTTACGTATTACTTACATTCACTTTGCTTTATCTATTCTACAGTTATATCAACCTCTGCAGTTTTAGGGGGAAAAAAAAGGAGATGATTCTGATTCTTCAAAGTTGGCAAGACAAAATTCAAGATAACCATACAAAATCTTGGCATTGCTCTAAGGAATGAGGTATTTGGATGGCATCTTTATGGACGGCAGGTTACTGTTATTACAGCGCCTGATTCAGTCCTGCAGTTCATCTCACTTTCAAAAGTGAATATTTCATCCCAGAACCGTTGTAGTGGTGGTAGTACTTGCTCTTATTGGAGTGTGAAGTGACCGGGCAAGCTGAACTCCTTTCTAGCTTAAGTTTTTAAGGTTTACCTCACTCTTTAAGTCCTTCCCAGAAGGTTGCAAAGGTAGCCCTTTCATTCCCAGCCTACAATTGCAGCGTTTACATAGCTGTTCCTGTGGATTTCAAGGGAACAGTAAAATCCATTATCCTAGCTATAAAGAAAAATTGATGCCATGGAATTATGTCTTCCATAGTCACTGTGGCATAAGCCCATGGCCCACAGAAATGACACTGAAAAATAAATTGGGAGTAACCATGAAGTAGTGCTTCAATCTGTTCATCTGGATCTTACAGGCAAAATGCATTTTTTGCCACAAAGCCATTTTATAAAACTGCTTATTTACTTTAGATGTGTTCCAGATTCTAAATCTCTAAGAGAAACCTCGAAAACATGTATTGCATGTAAACTCATTCAGCTTCCCCCCACATCCTGCAAACTATTTGAAATGATAGCCCTGGGAGGCAGAAAATAGTCCATTTGTCTCAACCATTTATCAATTATTTTAAGAAAACATTTGGCCTGCATGGTCCTCCTACAAGTCCATGACAGTGTCACTCCTCCCCCCAGATACCAACCTGCCCTCCTTCACTAATCTTCTCTCTCCTTCTCAGCAGTTTTTGAGACATAATAATTAATTGCTAATGCTTGAGACACACTGGCATCAAAAACGGGGAATGATAAAACCAATTCTATTTAGCAGCTTACAAAACAGTGCAGCAGCCACTGTGCCAACTGCAGTATACTTTTCCTCATTTAATTAAGAACTTCATCTATTTACAGAAATCTGCTATACAATTTCAAAGGCAGGATCAAACAATGAAATCTGAGGCTGCTTATCTCTTGGGGAGTACAGACTTTCCCCACGGTAAATAATGAATGCTCCAGTACCTCCAAAAAAGATCTCCAGGTGTTTCTGCCCCGCCTTCAGTTACTGCTATTCCTCCCCAGTAATTACTACTCAGAAACATCTTCAATCTGATATTTTAGCACTACTGTGGGTGTTATGTGAATCCTAATTCCACGGAGATTTTCACAGGTTTGAACAGACATTAGATCAGGTGCTAAACATACAGATTTGGGACTGAGTAAGGACACAAAAAATAACCAAATCTGTTTCATGTTGGATGGAGGTAAGACACAAATTACATATGATGGAAGAATTTAATATTTCTTCTGCTAGAAGCTCAATACCTTGAGAGAAAGTAATATCAGAGTCAGGCATATAGCAATCTGAGTAATGCAGATGGCTAGTTGAAATTATGAAGAGATAGCAATTATGGATAGAATACTGACAGTAGATAATACTTCTGTGTTTCTAGATACATAGCAACGACAGTTGGTTTTCAGAGTCAGAGACTCGAATAATTCCTTTTTTTTTTTATTGACTTGAGTTCTATTATACAAAATTATGGCTGTTTAGATACAATCCTTGTATCTGATGGATAGCGATGCCATGGAACAAGAGTCACTTGCTCCTCCGCTACTGAATGACTATAGATTCATGACTTGAAATTTATCTCAATTTAAACAACTGTCACACATGTGGGGATGCAGAATCATAAGCAAAAGTACTTCAGACTCATTCTGAGGTACGGAGACCTAAATTTCTTACACATTAACCTTGGGTATATATAGCTGGGGGTACAATTTGTTACATTTAGATCAATCTTACATATTCAAAAACTGTGACCTTTAGAATAGTGACCCCCAAAGACAAAAAGGGAACATATTCTGTGTAGAAACTCACAATGCAACAGGTAACAGAGAAATGTATAGGCTAAGAAAAGATATACATTTTTTTAAATACTTATAGGTTAGGTTTATTGCTTCCCAAGCCTCTATGGGCTGAAAATCTGGCTGACCGTAGCAGAACCCAGAATACCAGGAGCCTGTCTCATTGTACTGCATAACAAGAAGAAAAGGAAGGAAAAAAACCCCATGAAACTACACAAAATTATACGAAGATGGCACTTCAATATGCACGAACACTTGGTTTCTTCTCCTATAATTCCCAACATTCACTAGTTTCCAATTTCATTTTCAACTCCCAGCAGACAATTATCAGTGTAAGAGGTAGAAGGGAATAAGAGAGAACAGAGGTAAGCCAGTTTAATTAACACACAGGTAGCAGAGGTTTATTTTGGTACTCCAGCCTCTCCTGAAAAGACTATGTTCCTGCTATCAGGCCCTATTAAAAATGCATTTATTTCATATTCTCTCATAAATCTCACTGTAAGAAAAGGAATGAATCATGATGCATATTTTGTGAATGATCTATAAAATGGCACTACAGATGTATGACCTGAATCACAGGTTCTTGTGGAACTGCAGCATTACTCCCATTAAATGGACCTTAAAGTGGTTAATTTTTTTTCTTCCTCATATTATTTGACACCGAGGGAGTGCCCTTTTATCTTTCTCAGGTACCTTTAGACCTCAGCACTATGAGCATCAGCAATATTTGATCCTCTGTGATAGGTGAGAAGGAGGGAGGCTTGTTTGATGTACTGCTCTGTCTGAGGAAATTAAAAGCAACTTAGAATTGTTGGTGCAAGTTTGCATTTGAAAGAACCCAAGAAGCTGCATCCTAAATACAAGAATCCCAGGATGCACGTGTTAATTTCAGCTATCACATTTCCTTACTGGCTATAGATTTATTACAAAAACCTGATGATGTAATATACTTCCTTTCTGGTGCTTGCTCATTAAGTCAAAGGGACAAAGAGTGCTACTGTATAAACTCTTTCTGTAGAAATGTAGCAAGGATCACAGCATATAAAAATAATAATAATAATAAAAAAAACTCTGCACAATTGCTTTCAAAATTGAAAGCAAAAAGTACGTAACCTGCCAGTATCTAGAAGAACTTGGTTTGGTGAGATGCCCATGGCTCTACCAGCTGGGTTTCACCTGAGTTACAGAAATATGGGGCTTTTGGCCACAAGCTACAAAATCACAGGAGTGAAAGTACACTTCTTACAGCTTACACTTTGATAACGCATCTGTAAGCCCCATCTCTTTGAGCCTTATGATTTCATAGATGACCTGTCCTTATGAGTCCAGGGAGTTGCATAAAGCTCAGGCCCTGAAGGCCACTGAAAATTAGCAGATGTGAAGGGGAACATTCTGCAAGCCTCCTTCCCTCCTTTATTAAGGATAAGCAAGCTCCCAAGAAAAAAATCTTTGTTAAGTGAGAAGTACATATCAGAGAGAACAATCACAAAATGTTTTATTGCTACTGGGAATTACTGAGTTGATTGAATTCAGTCTTCCCTACCTTCTACTTTTTATATAAAGATTTTCATTTTTGAAGGTAAAAGAGGGTAGAGAGAAACAGGTGTTGACAAAAAAAATGAACAGAGATTGAACAGAGCGAAGCCTACAGCTCAGCCACTGTGCTAAAGAAGTAATCAAAACCAATACGGATGGACAGACAGACGGACACACACACACACACCTGCTACCAATCAGCAGTGAGAGATCACCTTATGTCTGAGAGAAAGAAAGAAAAACTTCCAGTTAGTCCTAACTTCTAAAAAGCTGACTATATTCTACCACATTTTTCTTTCTTCAGTATTTGCTCTTCATCTGAAATTAATACTACCGTACAATTACCTTCTGTAAAATAATTTTCAAAAATGTGAAGAAAATTGAGTTCCTTTGTGCATAGTTTCCTTTGCTATTTTTGCTTCTATTCCTATTCTGTTCCAGCCTGCCCATGCATCTGCCCTCCAGTGCGCACTGCCAAGGTAAGAATCTCTATCCTTTTAGATTCCTGCAAGAATTGGGCAGGACCACGCAAGAAGAGTTTGTCTCACCCAGGATCAGGACAGCTGACCATAGATTTCCTGGATGATAGCCTGTTCCTGAAACACCCTCTTCATGAGGTGCATTATAATGAGAATGACTTTTTTTCTTTAAGTACTTCTTCCTTTAAATGGCATATTATTTTTTTGTATTAAAATACAAGAATAAACAAGAGGAATGAACGGCGACCTCAGGAATGCAAAGGAAAAGTGCATTATCAACATCTGTAAAGTTACACTGCAACTCCAGGTTGGATGGGGACTGGACAGCCTGATCTAGTGCTGATTTAGCGGTTGGCAAACCTGCCTGCAGCATGGGGGTTGGAACTAGATGATCTAGTTCTCTTTCAAGCCACTCTATGATACGACAGTACCATTCAGGAACGATCACTGAGCTGAAATCCTGATTCCATTAAAATCAACTTTGCTCTGACTTAAGTGATACCAAGACTTCATCTACGGTGTTTTCCATACTCCTTCATGATCCTTAACCAAGAGGAATCCAATACAGCTGGCCTCTGCGCTGCTGACTGCATCCCCCTCCCCACGCTGTTTACCCTAGCAATACTAGAAACATACAGTACCTTTTCACAAAAGTAACATGAGAACTGCAGGCCTACTGCCTTCCCACAGGAGCATCATGCCAGAACCAGATTGAATTAGAACATACAAACCACTACATGGCACTACATGCTTTGAGTAAGTGATGTACTAGCTACTGAAATATCACTTAATCTTTTTCAAATAGTACAATGTCTGCCCTGGAATGAAGAATTAAACAGAGAAATTCACTAGATGAACAAAGTGATTTTTGGTGTCTGCTGTCATTTCTGTTAGTTTGGTTACTGCACTGTAATTCCTGCAGTCTCTTTCCTCCCCCCACTCCAATCAACTGTGGTATAACTTGGCTCACTTTTCTCAGCTACACAGAGGCAACTGCAAAATCAATAAGATGACCTCAAAACAGGGGAGAAGAAATTACATCTATTTGCTTTGGCCTCCCATCTGCTAAGAACAAACACACATTTCCAATATCATCAGCAAATCCTGATGTTTCATAAACACATTCTCCAAACCCATTTCTTTTCTGACAGTCGTGAAAAGGTTAAGAATGAAATCATGTCAGCTTAGCAGACTATTCAAGGTTTTGTCAATTTGGATCACAACCTTAACATTATTATTTAAATGTGCCTTTTGTATTTCATAGCATACAAAGCAATATTATGGCGCATCATATTTGCATTTATAATGTACCATAATTGTAAGAGCATGCCATTGTTCTGATGATAATGTTCATTGATCATTCATAATGCAGGAGGCTCACGCCATGAATCATGACTCGCTTATCACCTTTCTCATTTTACTTGCTATTAGATGGCTTTATTTGCAGATTGATGCCTTAAACTCACATTTTAAATTTCTAGATGGTATAATATGCCTCTTATGTACATCACTACATACTTACCTAAAAGTGAACTATTATAAAGTCCTCATTTAGTTCTCATAACAATAATGAGCCCATTTTGTTGTGTATATATTTTGCTAATGCGAACTAATGTCAAAGGCATCCAGTTATCTTACACAACTACGTATCTCACATGCCTATATAAACCTAGAATTTGATGAAACCAAGAATGTCTGCATTATGGTATATTTTAACATGCTGCTACTGTTTTTTTTCCTCAATTGAGGAAAAAATGCTCAAATACGTTTTTCTGAACTAGAAGGTCTTGGGAACAGATAAACACAGCAGTACCAAAATGCTGATTGAACATTTGTGGGCTGGAACTGAATGGTGTGTCCTTCCAAACTAGACAACAGTTAAACTGCATTTTTCAAAGTGTCCTACAGTAAGGATTGGGGTTCAGATAATCCTTAGCTCCGTAATGCTTAAAAGACTGAGTCAGCCCGGTCAGATAGCTTTTCCTTTTCTTTCAGTCTATTTCTTTCATACTTGGATTCTGCGCTGGTGTGCTGGGAAGTATTTGTTATATGAATCCTCAGAATGGTCAGCCTCAACCAAGTGCACAGTAGCATGCTAACAGGGATGCATGCACGTTCCTCATAGTCACCCAGATGTATCAATTAACTGAAGAACAGACTTTGATAGGTCATCAAGGTGAACTGGCAAGCAGCACAAGTGTCCCAGAACAAGTTACCCAAACCACAGCTATGTGTTAAATCTGTGTGAACTAGAATGTTAAAGTGACCTGAAATACTAATGCCCTTCTTCCCACTAAAATAAATAAATAAATAAAAGAAAAATAAATAAATAAAAATAAAAGGTAAAAGTGAAACATTTTGCAGCAAGTCATTTCTTTGTCCAAAAATAATTTTCATCAGCTCTCCATACAACATTCAACTATGTTATGTATTACAAACATTGATAGGTATAAGCCTTCCATTAATCTTGAGCTTCAAATGCTCATGGAAACTTTGCCAAAGAGAAAATTGCCATAATTATTTTCCAGAAGAAGAAAAAAGCAGTTTAGTTTTAGCAAAGCAAAGGACTAAATTCCACCAGTAAGCAGGGTACAACTTTTAACAGCTACTCCATAAAGGTAAATCTATTGATGAAATGATCACTTATAGGAGACTTCTCAAATATTTTTGCTTTTACTGATACAAATATTCTCACAGATCCAGATAAGAATCTACAGTTTTAAATTTGGAGTAAGTTGTGTTTTCCCAGGAGCACTGTTCACTAGTAAGACCTCGCATGTTAATAGGACCAAGCAAAACTAAGCTTTTCTCTAGTTTTGGTTGTGTTTCTGAGAAGTCAGTCTTGATGCACTCCAGCAATTATAGGATTTCCTCATACTATTCAATTTACTTGCAAGATTGGCTTTTAAAGAGTCCCTGTTATAAAGCTTTTGAAACATTCAGAAATGCAGTGTTTGGGCTTCTGCCTTTAAATGACTAGTTGACACAGGGGCTCTACTTATCCTGCACTGTTCTGTGAGAAGGAAGGGAGATGAAGAAGAAATGAAGTTCTGAAACTATTCATATAACTTATTTACCCAGCAATGTTTTGGTTATGGTCTATAATGTTGGAAATTCTCTTTCTGAGGAGCTTGTACTTGTTTGTATACAAAGACAGAGAGGAGAAAAGATGGCAAGAGAGCACCTCACAAAGGGAAGGCTTTACCTTCCAAAGACTGAGAATAGCAGTTTAGACACGCTCCTGGGTTTGTATATTATTCTTACAGCACTCGCTTTTAGAACAGAGCACTCCAAGTTCAAAGGGACCCACAAAGATCATCCAGTCCTGTATCCACATAGGATTAAAATAAAAAATAAAAAATGAAGCCATATTTCTAGAAGTAAAAACATTTCTGGGAAGAGCCATAGGATTGAGCCAATGTTTTGG
>JAOWBP010004028.1:6908218-6954184 GCA_028571105.1 Tragopan temminckii | reverse complement strand
GGGTCTGTGTGATATCAAGGCTAATGGATGAATCTGGAAGGTATCCTTGTTGTAGGAGAAGAATGACACTATGCAGTGCTATGGAAATCTGGGTAGCTGGTCAGTGTTAGTAAGATTCCTATTTACACTGACTTTTGAAGAAAGTAGCAAGACAAGCACCTACAAGAATTCATGAAAGTTCATGTTGATTTTCTGATAGAGAAGTCAACAAACAGAAAGATGGAGAGGTAATTACAAGACATTTTAAAAAATTTTTAAGTATATACACAACTTATTTTCAGAAGTAAGTTTTGTAGTCTGGATAGACATTCATGCTACTGGGTTATTTGCCTGATATCATCCCATTTATTTTTATTTTGTCTGGAGATTTATAAACAACCAGAAAATGACAAGAACACCAGTACCATTACTTACATTACATAGTTTCCCAGAGACTTTCCCCTTGAAATTGAAAAAGAAATCTCTTGGTTTAGTAATTCTCAAAAATTTCTCTCTGAAAGTGATCTTCATTTAGTGAAATGATGCACTTCTCATCCTGGGTTCATGGCATACCTCACATTCACTGGTTTCTGTTGTAGCACTACAGCCACAAGATCCTACTGTCTCTCCAACCGTGCACATAAACAGTGCCAAGACAGATCTCCCATTCAGCTTTCTTGCCTCTGAGTTAGTCAGTTCTGCAGTGGATGAACATCAAGATCAAGCCTATCTGTTTGCCCTGTGATGTATGTGCTCATTACCTTTCCTAACCAAAACTGACTCTGCCATTTGAATACTCAATTTCAGAAAGATATAAATAAACAAGGAGTCCAAAGTAATATTAATGCAATCTCACTGAAACAAATATATGTCATAAGATTTGTGGGTTTTTTTCCAGGGTTAGCTGGGTGCAGAATAAGGTATCCCACTTAGAGTTAAGTCTAAGAAAGAAGAAAATTATTTATTCTGGAGAAATTCAGTGGCACCAGGACCTGCTGCTCAGTAGAAAGTGCCCTATTTATTCACATTTATTTTTCAAATAATAATAGTAGGAAGAACACTGTAGCTGAGGAATTATGTTTGTATTACAGCTTCTTTTCTCCAATCGTAAGACTCACTGAATTGTACCATGGAGGCTTAATTTTTCACTCTGATTTTCTTTTTCACGGTTTGCAAATAGTCTATTTATAATTACTTTCAATTAACTCAGCCTTAGCCGATCAACAGACCATAAACTGAACTTAAACTGTTATGAGCTGTGCTTTGTGATGAGAATTTATCCTTACATTAAGTGTTAGTTCATTAGAAAATCTGAGCTCAGGGAATTACAGGAGCTAAATACAAGTTTTAAATTCATAGCAACACAGATCTATCTAAAATGTTCAAATTTCATTGCAATCATCAGTTAAACCCAAGTCCACGGATGATAGCTGATCTGCATAGGCCCTATTAGGATTCCTTGTATATTTTTCACTGGAAAAAAGAAAAAGACAACACGCTGAAAATTGAGACAGCACTGACATTATAAGTACAGAGCTGACCATAACAGACACATGGCTTAGCATTAGCTGTATTCTTCAGTAGGTTGAGTCAAGCCAACAACCAAAATTGTAATATGAAGTCAATATTTTAAAACACTTTTAGAAAACGCAGAAGATAAAGGAATCACCTTACAAATGTGATTATTGGGATACAAAAGGAATACTGGTTCCCTACAAAGAAGAAGCTGTTGATAAATAAACAATATTGGGAAGAAGCAGCACTTCTCATGCTGGATCAATAGCATTTATCGAGGGAAATTTAGAAGATAATTATAAATAACTAATAGCCTAGTATGCTGGAGCCTTGGGAACAGAGGAACATTTATTCACATCAGATTTAAGTCTGGAAATGAAGGACAACCAGTGCAGTATCACTGACTAGAGCTGGCCACTTGCTGAAGAGTTTCCCAAGTCACCTTTGTATTCCTTTAGGATTTCACTGCTAATGCCGTGACACTACTGAACCCAGATCATCACCATCACATTTACTAATAGTGACATTATTCTCTCCTTTGCACAGAAATCCATGCAAAATATACACTTCTCTTGGTACCACAGAGCTACATATATAGTGATAATGAAAAATAAACATGCTCAATAAGTTGTACTCCAGCACACATGAAAACTTAATAAAAAGTAAACCTTAAAAAAAATAAAATAAAAATCAATAATACGTGACGTATCTGCTCTAAAGCTTGAAGAACAGACCTATGTTCATGGCATGAAAACACTGGGAAACAGTAGTAACTCGCACGTTATGCCTTTTTTTTTTTTTTTTAATGACTTGTTTCTGCAGATATCAGTCACAATTATTTATTTTTTCTCTTCTGGATGTCTGTCCCCTTTCTTGTGGCATTGTGCCTTCACTATGGAACATTTAAAAGTTACTTTCTTCACTGGCAACTGCAAGTGATGAATCTAGGCAAATTTGCCCCCTCCCTCTCAGTTTTGTTCTTACCTACAGGCTCTTCTCCAAACAGTTACTCCTTCAAATGTTCTATTTCAGTGAGCTAGTATAGCAATTGAGAATAGAAACTTTAATATCAAAACCTGGATAATAATTTGATTCTTGATAGCTATCATGAGCTAAACTTGAATGAAAGTTCACTAAATATTGTTGCAAAAGCAGTTCCGTAGACTCTGCCCTCTTTAAAATGCATGCTGTATATTTGATAGAATGATCAAACACTGTATCTAGAAGAGTCACATAAGTACATTCTTGTTTATGTTATCCATTGTTAAATATATTTGCAGAAGCAATTTGTCCCTCAAATGATCTATGGTTGGCAAAAATGTAATATGAATATCAGAAACCGTGGATAAAATCGTCATTTACTAGTTTCTATAGTGAATCAAATTATGCCCCATTTGAAGGCCATAACAATAATTTTAGTTCTTATTACCCGATGTGAGGATAATACAGAACAAAAGAGACAAAAGGATGGAACCACACTGCAATTTCTGAACAGTAGGATAAACCCTTACAAAGTTAATATCTGTTTTTTTTTCCCAGTGTTGATATTAATGTAGTGCTATCACAAAATGAACATTTCCATTTTTACTTAGAGATATCAGTGACAACAATGAACTGAATAACAAGGTATTATACAGGAATGCAAAGTAATAGCATAAGCAAATTTTGCAGTGACTGAATTATACCAGTAAAAGAGTTAAATCTTTTGTAGAGACATTTCAAGTAGCCAACATTTCAAAATGTACATTTGCCATAACAATGTTCATATTTTGCAGCAACTGCAGACAGATTAGCTAGTCTAATCTTCCTTTCATATTTTCTAGTTTGTTTTCATTTGTAAAAGCTAAAGAGACACACAGCGAGACTGAAATCCAGTTACACTAATGCTAGAACTTCTGTAACTTTAGTAGGTTGTGAGCCTCCAATTTCTAGGTGAACAGAAGTTACTGGAACTCCAAGCAATCATCACAGTATGTAGTTAGAAAAGAGAGATTTGCAAAGCAAATGCAAGGCTGACAGCAAAAGTACCAGCAGATCCTAAAACAATAACAGCTGCAGCAGGGCAAGGCATGGCACACAGACTGAAGCTGTATTAATACCATGCCACACATAGCCTTCTCCCTTTAGAAACAGTGGTATATACTGCCTAAATACCAGAATTACATCACCTTGTTTCATTAAACAAATCTTTAGCAGTGTCAGATCTTCAGGTGACAGTGATGAAGAACATATGAACTTGCACCTAATTGTGTAGGGTTTAGACATATGGTTACCTCTGAATATAGAAGAAACTTGATGACAAAGACCTTGTGTAACAGGATTTGAGAATGTAAATTCCAGGGAAAGCTTTTAAAGTTCAGGAAATTCTAATAAATTATAGACTAAGCATCAGTAAAGTCGTTCAAGACCCTCTACTTTTAGAGCATCTGCAACTTCAACCTAGTGCTAAAACTTTAGACATCAGATTTTGAAGGCCTGCAATTACAGTTGCATCTTCCTGTTAGATCACTCCCTAAGTAGATAACAATATAAAAATTACCTCTAATTACTTTATAGAAAATGAACATTTTTACTTTTGATCACAATGTTTAAATGCTCTGATTCAAATACAGCTGCAAAAACAAAAGTGCTACCAAAAATGCGTTACCAGATGTCTTGCACGTTCCTGAAGATTCTTTGTACTACAAACAATAACTCTGTTGAAAGCACTGTGACAAGATACTGCATTAAAAAAAGTGCTTGGTCTGTAGCCTCCTTTTTAATGTCTACTCTTTTCCTTTGTTGGGTTTTTGACCTAGAACAACTGAGAAATGAGTAGGAATTTTATATTTTCAGAGGAAAACATCAAGTTTTCAAATGAGTTTTAGGTAATAATACATTGTAAACAAAGTGATATAATAACTGACTGTACCAGTGTATAAACACACACATACATACATCTGTATGCATACATACAAGCTTTCATATCTAAATATATCTTCTAATGAAGAAAACTTTGGAAGGCACTCTTAAAAGGGACAGTCAATTGGCTGAAAATGTGCTGCTCTCTGTATTTAGGAGACTAGCCTGACAAATGCTCAGTACATGTGTTTTTAGTAAGCATTTGCATCAGTGATTTTCATATGGTGTTTTTGAGAGTGATAACGTGATCTCATATTAAAAGAGGTCTTAAAGTTACTGAAATATATCAGAAAACTATTAGCTCAGACTTCTGAACAACTCAAGATTTGACACTTTGTTCCTAATTTCATGTCCTCTGTTTACACAAAATTGAGTTAACCCATAAAGATAACAAAAATTGTTTTTCTAATAGAGGGAATATGTCGCTATAGGGAACCTGTGGGAAGTTTCAGAACATGAGCCTGCTTTCATTTGCTGGTACCCATCTACTCTACATGTGAGGATAGAAGATACACCCCTACAAGCTGATGAACAGAGCTGATGGAAAGACGCTGGAGTATTTTTGGTGTCAGCAGGAGGTGCAAAACACCAGGTAAATCCTGCCTTTGCAGGACAGCTTACAAAGGGAGTTATATGTAACCCAGTAACTGAGAACAGGGCAAGACCTGACAAGCAAGTTCTCCTTTGTCTACACAAAAATATAATAAAAAAAATATTAGGCAGAAGAGTTGATTCTCACTCTTCAGATTATCTAGAAAAAAACTCAAGAAAAATCAAAAGGATTTTATGCTGACTGCTCAGTGAACATAATTTTTGTCAGAGTCTTTTCTGTACACTCAGCTATTCCATCACCATTAAGGAAGTTGGGAAACTCTGTACTGTACTTACTGTAGTGGTCAGGCAGAGTCCTGAAGTTTTGTATGGCTTCCTCTGCACTGTGTTACAGACAGACTTTTCCCCTTCTGTAGGGTACGAGATGTTTGCTGGATACAGCACCAAGGAATCCTTACCACGCCAAACCACACAGTCATACACAGTTCTATTGCCAAGTCCTCAGTGTGAAATTACTGTTTCCAGGAGGCTTCTGCCTGCATACAGGAGGCATCTGGCCATACCATAATGCATGCAACACACAGTAACTTCTGGAATTTTCCATCCTGTATTTTCTTCTACTGGCCATCTTTGTTAAAGGGGCAAAAATCTTCCTATTTTCTTGATAGAACTATTCACTTTGTTTTTAACAACCTGCAATGCATCTTTCTGCAGGGCATAAATTATTAGCAAAACCACTTTTCCCCATCTTTCAGTTCATATTATGCTCTCATGAAGACTTGCATTTTCATCTTTGCATTTCCCTTTTCAATTTATTCAGATGGACTCCCTTTATTTAGAGATCTTTCCTGTAAAAACAGAAGTCATAACATGCAGAGTTACTCTTAGTTTATGAAAAATATGAACAGACATTTCCTAGGTGGGCTGAAAGCCTGTTGCAAGTTTACCATGTAACTCCCCACTTTCACACAGCATATCTCTGTGACTGATATCCCTGATTAATATTGGCCAGGCACCTGCAAGGAACACTACAAATGGTCACTGTCCAGATCCATTTTTAGCAATTCATGAAAAATAAGTTTATCCTGAGATCCAGCTTCTAAAAGTAGTTAGGGAAACTATATTCCTTTTCATTGAGAGCTGCTTAAAGTTGAAGTATGGCAAAGTGAGAGCAGACAGACAGGATACCAGAAGCCTTCCCAACCTGAAGCAGCTTTCAGCTGCTGTCATCTGCTATTGTTCAGTAAGGCAGAAGTCTTCTGAAAAAGTAATTATTTGTGTCAACAGCTATGCTTGGTTCAAAAGGAGAAGAAAGTCCATGGCAGACAAGGATTTTAGATAACCTACTAATATTATATTATAATTATTATAATAATAAAGTAACTATGTACACATATGTATATATATTTTAAGTGATGTGGGGAAAAGCCTGCAAGTCACAACCACAGCATAAATTGTTCACTGTACCAATCTACGGATCATATAAAGAAGCACAATCAGCTTAAACTATAGTGGGAGTGACTTAAACAGCCTTCCCAATGCACAGCGGTCTCTGTAACTATGAATTCGGAAGCATAATAGGGCACACTCAAGGGTTTGTCTGCATATTTTAAATAAGCCTTGTTACGGATCTTGATACACTGGTATGCTTCAGGTGACCAAATCCAAAGTTCAGTACTGGAAACAATGAATTATGTTACTGAATTGAAGCAACTTTTCTTTTAAACTAATAGGATACTGTACATGTGCTTTTTATGATGGCATTAATAAAGCCAGCTTGAGCTCAATAGGCAAGCTGGCATTTTATCATGCATCTGAAGCTATCCTATACAAACATTAGCAAGCAAGCCCCAAGATCCGGACTACTAGAACAATGAAGCTCATCATAATGAAGGGTTTTTGTTCATTTGTTTTGTTTTCATTTAGTCATTGATAGGAGCACAGTTTCTTAATATTCATCTCCTACTTTGAAGAGCAATACACTACCTTAACACTCATCAAACCCAACTTATCCCTCACATCCAAGTCAAATATGCAATAACATTAAAGCGTGTCTCTTCCCCCCTATTCCTGCTATTTCTTCAGTCTGTGGATTTATTTTCTTCAAATTTTTCTTTGGCTAAACACATTGCTGATGCAAATATGTCCTTTCTCATCTCGGGAATTCCTTATAAAGATCCCACTTCAGTCCGAGACCTTGTAATCTTTGAAGACAGAACCAGTAAGTGTTATAAGTGGCCTCAGATTGTCACAGTACCTTCTGGTATTATTCATGTCTTCCCATTACTAGCCAGTATTCCTCCTTCACAGTTTTTGCAAAAAGCCTATGTACTGGCCCAGTCTGACTTCTGCCATAGGAGAAGCCTTATCTAGCCTGACATCCCTTGCATACACCACTGTAAAAATACCAAAGTGAGGATATAAGACAGATCTACAGAATGCAAGTCAAAGCTTATATAAGCATTAGCTAACACAAACTCCACAAGATATGGCATTAGTTTTACACCAAATCTGTGCTTCATCCTGCTCTCTGAACAAGAATGTTATTTCAAAGAGAGCTCTGTGCAGAATTCAGACTGACCTTGGCCTATCAGTTTTGGCTGTAACATGTCTCAAGCTGAAACATGAGCTCAGATACAGCATTAACTAGAGAACAAATGATTTTCCCCCTCTACCTTAATTATTTATAGGTCACTGCCCCTTCTTTTTTTAGTGTTAGTATCAGTGTTCTACTAACATTGACTGCAGTACTCCAACTGTTACATTGCCTCACAATGGAGCAGGAACCTCGAGACAGCACAATTTGTGCACATATTTGATCTCTGCATACATACACTTTCTCCCCTATTTGCCAAGAAACATAACAAACAACAACAACAAAAAAAACAGGGATGGAGGCAGAACAGCTGCTTATAACAGGAGAAAAAAAAAAGAAGAGAGCTCTTTCTGAGAAAAAAAGAAAACAAACACAGAGTAATAACTCCAGACCAGGAGTGAAAGAAAATGGCAAAAGCCTCTTCTATTCCTAAAACTTATGAGACATAAAAAAGGAGAGTTCCAAGATTAGAAACCTAGATCACATGACAAGTGTGCTATAACTGTACTATTCTCTACTTCCACTACAGTTATGGAGTTCCATAATAACTTCATGAACTGTATTTACGGAGACAATGATTTAGTCAAGTCTGCAGGAAAGCCAAGAAATCATTACAAAGGGGCAAACATCAGAAATTAACAAAGAACATCTACAAACCTGGCAGATTAATAGATGCTTAGCTATAATTCAGTGAGGGTTTAGGGACACATTAAGACAGACCTGGGGAGCAACTCATCAGCAGGAAGTATTCAAGCATATGGTGACTTTGCACTGAAACAGGTACAAGAATGCCTAATACTGTATTAAGAACAATAGGAATATTTTGCCAGCTTAACTATGTAACATCTTCTCAGAGAGGACCAGCAAAATAATGTTTTTAGGGACTACACCTGAGGTAGTTGTACAAGCACAAGGATTGAAAGTGGGATGTGAGAAAGTCAAGCTTGGAGCAATCATTTAGCAGGTATGCTGAGTACTATAGGAAAATAGATGCACTGATAGTGGTTGATGGGTGAGGAATTCTCCACTCCCAGGTATGCTATTCCATTTTTCCATTTCTTTACACAGTTTTCTTCCTCTCCTTTCCCCACTTTCTTATCATAAATAGGAGTGGAACATGCAAAAGAAGGAAAGCCAGTTGGTTTGGGTACATTTCTAACCCAAGTCACGCTCCTATACAACTAACATGTATTGGTAAGCCTAACACCTTGTCCCCCACGCAGCTAAAACACCCTTGCTCAGCCATATGAGAAAGCATATTACTTTCTCTGAAAAGGTTAGCTCAACTTCTATCAGCATGGTCTAATTCTGTTTTCCCCTTCAATGCTCAGCTTTTCCCCAATACTGCCTGCCTTGTATAAAACAGCTAATTATCCCCAGTCATCTCTCACACCGCTGTGTTGTGAAATATATGGTGGAATGCTTTAATTGGAGCTTCTTCCCCCTTACACTGCCCCCAAGGCACGCACAGTGCATTTGCCAACAAATGCTTCCCCAGGTCCCTCTGTGGTAGAAAGCTGAAAAATCACAGTGGATTCAGCTGCCCTCAGCACTTTGGGTGCTCCCTGAGTACAGCTCCAGTTGCTCAGAAGATACCAGGGGGCTGCCTTGCAGCTGAAACATGCTTACAGAGGAGAGCACTTTTGGAAATATCATTGAGCATTCTGGGAAACAGTAAGAACGCTCTATGAAGATGACAGTGGATTCTCCTCCATTCCACAACTGGAAAAAGAAAGAATAATGTGAATTTAGCCTTGCATAACATTTTCTCCTCTTTTAATCTAACAGACCTCTCCACATGCGTAATGTTACTTTTAAAATGAAAGTGTCTGACCACGTAAAGAGTGCAAGTACAGAAAGCACGGCACATGGAAAAGTCTGTCTCCTGAAACCTTATTGCACCCTCAAAGAAAAAGCTAAAGAAGAACTTAAGTAACAAGAGTTAACGAGCAGTTTTATTTTCTTTCAGCAAAGGTCATCAATCCCACAGCAGCAAATTAATCCCAATTAGTAATGATATTTTGTCTTGATATATCATGACACTTTTGATTTACTGTGTTTCCAGGATGCAGGCAGCAAATGTTAATGATTCGGTTTGCTGGGAATTTATACTCCTGCTCATTTCCCATTTGCTGATCAGTTGCAGCTCGTCAAGACTTGGCTGCTTCAACTAATGAACTGACGGCCTCGCAGGAATAATGGTGTGTTCTGCAAGCCTCATTTTTTTTCATGCCATCTGCAAAAATGCAGGTTCTTCTCTGAAAAAACCATCCTGGCAGCCAGGAAGGAGTGATTATGATCATATAAATGTCACTTGTAATTTGTATTTCACTTGTTTAATAGTATTACCATTAAATGAAGATTTCTGTAGAGAACAAAACTAATTATAGTAAATTCAGCATTTTTAGGAGAAACACGGGAAGGGAAGCATACCCAGCTTTGTTCATTTCTCAAGAAAATTCTAATAGCAATGATGTATTTTTACACGATGATTTATCTGCCCAGCTGGTCTAGTTTGAATTAGAGCTGCACAAAATGCTTCTCTGGAGGCTTGCGCAGGCAGTAAACATCACTTTTCTTACACACAGTAAATGCAAAACCCATTCAAAACCACCGCAAGTGTTGTACCAAAGGTGTGAGGAAACTTTCAGTACTTACAGCAATAAGTTTTATGACCGATTATTCTGCGAAATGGCTTATCTAATTGATGGTTACTGAGAGAGTTTGATAAACACCTTGTGAAGCCTATTAAAAGAAAGGTCACTGATTTTCATGCAGACTTTATGGCATACTATGCTTGTATTTAAGCAATGCTTAAATCAGCAGTAACAATGAAGTTTAGGCACCTATATCCTTGAATCCCCCTAGCTTCAGTGAAAGGAAAACCGCTAACTACATGTTAGAAAAAGATCAGATCTGACTACTATAGGAGAATTCAGTGGAGCTCTCACAGATTGCATCAGAAAAGAGTCAGAACTGAGCTCCAGAAAAAAGCATCATTCTCTAAATTTCAGTTGTTTACTTGAGCGTTCAATTCAAAACATAATTGAATTAGGAGTTACTTTCCCAACTGTATTAAGTCTATTTCTACTTCATGAATAAGGAAAAATAACTGCCTTCAAAATTTTGGAGCCAATTTTCTTACATGTTAGGAGCGCTGGATGGAAACTTTGCGTGGAAAGTAAATGAAAAAAGTAATATATATTTAAAGCTCATAAAAGGAAGAAGGTGAAAAACATTTGATAAGCTGTATTTCTCCCCGCAGAGAAAAAAAGAAAACCTTTTTCCTGAATGCAGCCAAAACTAATACAGTGCTGCTGCACTGATATAAACAATTAATTATGGAGTGCTAATCTGCACAGTCTGTATCTCGAAGGTGATTAAATAGCCGAAATGCCAGTTCGCCTGCATTAGGCAAAGCAACTCTTGGTTAAGGTTGTGTAGGACTCCCTTGGCCCCACTGATGTCCTTGGATTAAGGCTGTCTGTGTTTCAAGGAAAGACACTCACTCAAGAGGATATATTCCATAGAGAAAGTGCTAGCAAAGGAAGGAAACTTCAGAAATACAGCAATCTCTAGAAAGACACATCAAATCTCTACAGTGTTGCACTGACATCAAGGCAATTACAAAATTATAAATAATAACTTCGAGTAATTTAAGCCATGAAGCAGTCTGAGGTATTGAGATCCCCCAAGCAGATGGCCTGACACAAAATGTGCATCCTTCAGAGAATATGCAAAGCTTCAGACAAAGAGCGTCTACAATCACTGTTGCTTTTTTTTTGTGGGATATTATTGCTCTGCTTTGCTGAAGATTTATGGGCTGAGGTAAAAATATCTGATAAAGATGCACTTGATATGCCTCAGAACAGCAATTCCCAACCTTTTCATGTAATGCTATATCCAAAGCCCTGGCTTGCATGAGATGCCCTCCAATCAGCCACATTCACCTTACTGAAGGCTGAATGTTGCCCATCCTGGTCTCATAACCAGGCCAGCTTCTGCTGGGAGCTTTCTCCCTCCCTTCCCCAGCAGAACTTCAGGCAACGTCACACATCTGCAACTAGTACTTTTACACTAAGGCACCCTTTATAGGTTATTAGAAACAATGTGCTCATCCTAATTACAGAGGGTAGAAAATGTTGTACTGGTATATACACGCATACGTGAGAGGGGAAAATATATGCTCCCTAAAAATCATGTACAGCAGAATGGAAGGCTAGATTTATAGCTCCTCAAGGAATGAGGGCAAGGGCTTGTCATTAGAATAGAAAGAACAAGGAATATCACACAAAATGCATCCCTCACCATTTGGGAAACATTTTCTTTGAAATTGCTGCTACAAAACCTACTACTCAATCTGTATGATCAGAGGTCTCAAGAAAGGAGAACGTAATACAAATGCAGATGCTCTGTATGGAGTATGCTATACTGCTTATGTAGTTGGCATTAAAAAATCTCTGCAAAGGAACCATGGGATGGCAGTAGTTAACACATTTTGAAAATCTTATTTCATTCTTGTATAAAAAAAAAAAAATCAGACTGGAGCTGGTTATACCCATCATCAGTTATAGGAAATGCTTCTTTTTCAGGGCATAGCACAAGCCTTACAAGAAGTGTAGTTACTTCTTGCTGCCCACATCTCTTTAATAATAAAAAATAGAAGAGAAAACAAGAAAAATTTTTTGTCTATTAATATTCCAGTTTCTATGTTTAGAAGCTCAGTCAAACAAAATATTTAATGATAAATACATATTATATAAGCAAGCCTTTCATAAAACTGTTTTCTTGGATTGCCAGTTTAAGAAAAATAATAATTATAGTAAAAAATAAAATAAAATCAAGGAAATCTAGAATATAAAGTATTGTTTTTAAAAAAAACCTTTGTCATTCACAATTCAGACATCCTTCTCACACCTCCCAACTCAACAAAACCAATTAGCTTTTTTAAACTTGCAAAAAACTCTAGGATGAAGTGTTACCTGCGTAACTCATGACCTATTTTTGAGAATGAAATGCTGCCTTTTTCTCTCTGCCTTTGAGGAGAAAATTCAATTTTTAAATGCAAAATGTTTGAAATGTCTTAATGGAAATAACAACTTAAGAGTGCGAAATACCCTTTAAAACAATTTAAATTAAATATCATTGTCCTTCCTACAAGGCATTACCTTTAATTGATTTAATTTTAATTTGTTTCTTCCTAGCACAGTAATTGCCATTGATTCCAATTAATATTCAGCTGGCCTTTCTCTAGAAAGAATTACTGGCCAATTAATTTCTCTCAGATCAGACTTTCTTTTGCTATGGCTGTTATTTGGGGTTCTAGGATACTGTATTGAGGCCAGTGCACCATCTGGTCAGAGCCTTTGCTCCCCTACCTGCTCACTTTGGAGAATATTTCCAGCTCTGCAGATCTGGCACACGGGGAAGGCAGAGCTGGAGCAGGCCTGGAGCATTTCAAGAATTGTGGATGAATTACTGGCCAGGATTAAAGTGGCTTCCATCCTGCTGCTAATGACTACTGGAGGGCTTGGAGTGTATCCCATCCACTAATTCCTCACATTTGAATTGACTGTGAATGAATAAAGATCTAAGACCATAAACAAAAATATATCCCTTTCTTATGCTCAGATGATTCCAGCTTACCAAAATACGTTATATAACTTTCAGCATATGAATAATTCGCAGAATAATTATAATGGCTATCAATAACCAACTTTGTTTTGAATTCTGGAAGACTAAGTTCTACTATCGCTATCAGCCCCCCCAGAACATAACATGCCATTACCCAGGATTAAGGATAGCACAGAGTAGTACTTTATTGTGCTAGGACTCATAATTTCTTTACCCAAAGAATTTTTAGCTTAAGTCCTCATTTAGGTAGATTAATCAATATTTCTAAAATAAAGCTTAAAAATAGAATTAGATTCTTGATGCACTCAGATGAATTAAACATCCAACCTGGAAAACTTGTTGCAATCAATATATATCTTAATTTAAAAAGGTATATAAGTAGTCTAGCTTCCACTTCTTAATATCACTATTCTTTGCCAGTAAAAAGACTGATAGAAAATGATTACTGTACCACCAGTTTTGTAAAGTTAAAGTTGTGTTTTAATGTGCCTCAATTGCCACCAATGCCTGGAAAAAGCTTACAAAGCCTAAACACCATATCTTACTCTGAAAGTTTTCAAGCACAATAGGTTTACATGTCTGTGTGCATGAAAACTAAGATGGACAATTTCTATCTGCAATTCAAGTCAGAAAACTTCAGCCAGAGAGAGAAACTGGAGCACTGATCACTGCTATTAATTGATAGTAAGACTAGACAGAGGTCATTTTACCTGTCTTTAGACCCCAATAACAATGCGTGCTAAGACATATTAGTGAAAGATGCTATGGAAAAGGAAAGTATTATTGTACGTTACAGGAAATAACTTCCCTTGCTATGAAGTCTTTGGTTAGCAACACCTCTCTCCACTGCTACATACTACGACTCTGTGAAAGGAAAATTAATAGCTTCATCCACTCAGTACACCTTGCAGCTTCTCAAACCCTCTAAGAGATAGTACAAATATATTTTGACACACCTTTTCTATTTGAGCAGTAATTTTCACTCTATCCCCAGTGCAAACCCTTGGGTCTCTTTTTCCACATATATTCTGCTATTTGACCTTGGTCACTATGCCAAACTCTTCTACACAGACATCATGACCTCTTTACTGCTATGATGGTGAGGGATCAATTCACTGTCAGGTTTGCAAATAACAGGTGTTTTGTATGGTATTACAATGCTGGGACACAGCATCCAGAAATGGCAAGCACCGCAAATAAAGGACAGAACCCTATCCCTCAACCCTCTAGATCTTCTGCTGCAAGAAACATTAATGTCCTGTCTACCAGCATCACATCTACAGAAATAGAGGTCTGACCACATTTCACAATCTCATCACATCCATTATTTCAGCTCAGAAAAATCAGGTTGAATGACAAAATCCAACAGGAGAAGTTCTAGTCAAATGATAGGTTCATCTAGGTAGAAAATATACCTACAAACTGGCAGTTTGCTTGTCACCCAGAAAGATAGACAGATCAGTAAAAAGATTCACCATGTGTAGTGATTAACAAGTGCAAACATCCCCAGGGATGCCTCAGGTACCAATTTTAACAGTCATTAGGGACAGGAAAAAGGTCTTTCCACAGTCACAATTCTCATCTTTTTTTCCAGCTGATGCACGCAAGTTAGCTAAATTCCTTCCCTCAGCAGACGGAGCAAAGACCTTCCATTTGAGCCTCACATCCTCTGAAATAGCTTTCTCTTAGTTCACCTTAATCAAGCTGACCAATCTTTAGGTTCACAGCCACAAAAAAGAGAAAACCACAAGTTAAAAATGAATTGGAATCAATGGAGTGAGCAGAAGATTAATAGAAACAGAGTTTGCCATGTAAAGAAAACCACATGTACATTTACTTGTGTTTCAGATTCCCCTCTGGAAATTCTGACTTATAGACAGCTGGACATGGACTCTGTATCCAAACCCACTGCAGCCTGTACAGTGTTTTCCCACAGTTTTGTACAATTTATTTGCTGGAAGATGACAACGTACAATATATTAGTCATTATTTGGGAAATTCAAGGTATTTCACAGACTATAACAGTCTGGGACTCTACTATTTTGTTTTTTCTCTGGACAAATTTCTAATGAACGAAGCCAAGTAACCTGTACATTGTGTGCCAGAAATACCCTCTTTCCTAGCCAGTTTCTCCAGAACTCGTTAAGTATGTGGGTAGACAACTCATTCTCATACCTGCAATAATCTACCTTCTAAACATCCACATCTTAATCAATTTTATTCCCATTTTGCTGTTTCTCAACAGCAGGTATAAGTTCAGCTATAAAGATACTTCTTCACAGTAACACAAATAAAGAGCCTGGGTTTTAAGATAACCTCTTATATCCCAGTACTATGAAATTCCTATTTCAATATAGGTGGGTAGACAGACAATAATACCAAGGTCAGAACATTGCTTTTTATGAAAAACATCCAACTTCTTTCTATGAAATAATTTCACACACACACATTCCACCTTCTGCCCCCCAAAATAACTGATACAAGCAAATGTGAATATGAAATAAGATGATGTGATTCTTTCAAGTCATTTCAGGAAATTGCAAGACTTTCTGAAATGAAAAAATCCTTGCAAAGTCAATCAGCCATTGCTGAGAGATCAGCAGGGAGCTATGCTGCGTCAGCCTCTCTGCTCACTGGGGCCAGGAGATGCAATAATGCACTGATAGACCAGATTCAAACACCAGGATTTTCATAAAATAAATAACCTCCGTACAATTATTTCAGACTTGTAGCATCTTTTCTGATCTTTTCTCACCAGAAAGCCAGGCTGAGGAATGATTCCACACAAGTCCTCTCACCTGATCTATAGATCATAACCTACCACCCAAAATAATTGCATTTAAATTCTTGTTAAATTTGCTCGAGATCAATAGAAAATCTGCTGTTGACTTTAAGAAAACAAGAGGAAGCATTAAATATGCCTTCTGTTCTGTGTGTTTAGCTTACTCAAACTATGCTTACTGGTTCCTAAATTGAAGAAGTTTTCAAACACTGTAGGAGCTGACTGTGATTTGGTTGAATGGGAATAGATTCACAATTTGTTTTCTTTCAGGCATATAAGGAGCTAAATACTAATTCAATGACAAAAAAAAAAAAAAAAAAAAAAAAAAAAAAAGTGCAGCACACCAAAAAACAGTCATTCCAAAGGAAGAAAAGCAGCAATTAAAAAGATATGTATGTAGCAACATAAACACATTAGAAAAAGGGAAAGTGAAATTAAACAATTTTGAATGTAGATACTGTTTCTTGGAAAGGTATATCTGACTCATCACTGAAAATAACCCCAACCGTTTATTCACTGCTTATAGAATCATAGAACTGCAGGTGTTGGAACAGACCTCTAGAGATCCCCTAGTTCAACTCCCTACTAAAGCAGGTTCCCTACAGTAGATTACATAGGAAAGCATCCAGGTGGGTTTTGACTACCTCCAGAGACAGAGACTCCACAGCCTCTCTGGGCATTCTGTTTCAGTGCTCGGCCAACTTCAAAGTAAATATTTTTTTTTCTATGTTTTTATTGAACTTCCTGTGTTCCAGTCTGCGCACATTGCCTGTTCTGTCATTGGCACCATTTAAAAGAACCTGTCCCCATCTACTTGATTCCTGCCCATTAGCTATTGATAAACATTAAGATCTTCCCCCCAGACTTCTGGCTGAGCAGTCTCAGATCTCTCAGCCTTTCCTCATAGGGAGATGCTCCAGGACTCTCAGAATCTTTGGGATCCTCCACTGAATTTTCTTGTCTTTCTTGTACCGAGGAGCCCAGAATTGGACACAGTACTCCAGACATGGCCTCACAAGTGTAGTGAGGAGGAGAATTGCCTCCCTTGACCTACTGGCCACATTTTTTTTTTTTTTTTTAAATCCCTTGGTAATCTTGGATGGCAAGGTCTCACTCAACAAAGCAAAAGGATTGCTGTAGCGATCCACTGCCGTTTAATCTTCTAATATTATACAAATAAATACCATATCAGCTCTGACTTTGAAGTCTGCAAATAAAGATGAATGTTACCTGTGAAACATTTTTACTCTTATTTGCTTCACATTGTTGCAAGACAAAGGGCAAGCAGTTGCAATAGGTCTGAAACAGAAGGCAGCAAAAAAGCTGGAGCACAGTGCTATACTTGACAGAGGGCATCAGGAGACATCCAAGGTGTCCAGATTCTGAAAGAATTATTTGTACCTTCTTGTTATCAGCTGAAATTTGGAAATAACACTGAACGTAGAAAACCTAACAAAGACAAATTCACTGTTTTACTTAAGTCTATACAGAAGAATGAACGTGTTAATTAATAAAAAACAAATATTATACCTGAGGATGTGGCATAGGGACAGTCTAAGGAAAGGACAAAGAAAAGGTTAATTGTAAGAGACTGAGGCTGAACTCTCTTCCACCAAAATCTTAAAAGTGAGTCAAAATTTTCTGACATGATCCATACCTACACACCCTTCTAAGCAGTTTGCTCCTCAGCTCATATAGAAAAAGATTAGTGACACTTCAACGTTTACTTTTTTTTTTTTTTTTTGCATAAGGAGCTCGTCTAGTTACTGCACTTTTATGAGAAGATGGTGACAAGGACAGAGCTTGGTAAAAATCACACCCAGGTGCTAGAAGAGAGGAGTGCTAGCACTGCCTCCCCTCCAAGGGAATGCATCTTTTAAACAGGCACT
The DNA here is from genome assembly GCA_028571105.1 of Tragopan temminckii. Taxonomy (NCBI): domain Eukaryota; kingdom Metazoa; phylum Chordata; class Aves; order Galliformes; family Phasianidae; genus Tragopan; species Tragopan temminckii. The sequence continues at coordinate 6,936,336 of JAOWBP010004028.1, read as the reverse complement.
GATGAGTTTAAGTCCACCTGAAGGTATAGTCAGGGCTTTGGTGTAGCACGAGAGCACTTCCCTGGTGAATCAAAAGCTGGAGAAGACTAGTACAAGATGAGACGAGAGCAGTTAAGTAAATCTAACCCATGGAGTATGATACTGAGTGAGTACAGGAGAGGTTGCTTGAAATTCTGCCAAGTACCAAGTGATGATACTGAAACTCACTGGAGGCATAGCTCCATATTTAAGTTTAATATTCTTCCTGAAGTGATGAATCTAATATCAGAAAGATGGGTATCAGTTAGTAGGGGTTATGGTCTTTGTTGCACAGAAGAAACTCTGTAAAAAGAAAAAACAAAACTGTTCAGCGCAAAAACAGATTAGCAGTGCTCAAATAGGATGCAGAAACAGTGCAGAAGTATGGCAAGGATGAGTGGAGAAAACTTTCAAATTAAGAAATGATTTGACACTCAGCTTGAATCTGCTAATACAAATATCTTCCATCCATTTCCCTTGGGAGATTCCACAAGGGATAGTGTCATTTTTAATTTCTTCAGCCAAATCCCGTTACTCAGCAGTTATCATGTTTTGAGCCCTCCCCAGGAGATGGGGAACAGGCATTTCACACTATTGGTGCAACCCATTTCTGGGCAGACTTGCCAGCCACTGTGGTTTCTGGGATTCATGCCAGCAGGGATAAGTCTGCTTGTCAGTATAAATCCTACATATACATAGGCCATAAACTCATGCCAGCTTTTTTTTTGTTTGTTTGTTTTTCCCTGCCATTCCAATTCAGTGAAGCTCTCCCATTAGGTAGAGTTCTTCCTTTTTACACTGAATTGCCCTTGGAAACCACAAGGGTTTATAAGTTCAGGGAAAGAGGAATTAAAATACAGTGTAGATTTGAACTAGTTTTGCAGACCCTGTGAACTTCAGCAAGAGTTCAGGTCATTAAACAAAACAAAACAAAAAAACCAAAAAACAAAAAACCCACTCCAGAAGAATGCCTCAGTCCTCCTCAGAATGCAAAACAGAGTGACATTTTATCTGATTCTACCCTCACTGGTATGACTTTTATTTCTTAAATTTTTTTTAGAGAAGTGGGGTCAGGTTTTTGTGTGCCAGAAGATGGGTTTTGCGCTTGCCACCCACACAGAAGAATCTGTTTGCATATGGTATTTATGCCACTTTTGTATGACATATGTTTGTGTGTTTAGCTCCCAGAATGGGAAGTCTCAGGCAATGGGTAGGAGGAGGAACAGCAAGCCAAAGCCTTCTGCTTCCCCCCACCCCCCTAGAGTGGAAGAACCACAAATTTTCAAATTGCTTCAGGGTTGTTTTTTTTTTTTTTTCCTCCTTCTTTTTTTTTTTTTTTTTTTTTTTTCCTCCTCCTCCTGAAGAAAAGGATAAACAAGGGCAAAGGACAGACAGGAAAGAGGCAGCAGTGAGTAGGAGGACTTTACATGTGCATACGCACTCCCATCTTATTCACTGAAGGCCAGAAACAAGAACACAGGATTTCTCCAAGTCCTAAATGTTAGAGGTATTAACAAAAGGAAAGAGTTCTCAACAAGGTGCCCAGAATAGAGACAGGCATATTCACCACTGACTGCAGTGAACTCCTCTCTGTCTTTTCATAGCCATCCTAACTGCAGTAACTTCTTAATTTTTAAATCTAATCCAATGCAGGGGAAAGGTGAATAGGAAAGGACACGTAATTCATAGAAAAAAAAAAAGAAAAAAAAAGAAAAAAAGAACAGCCTTCCCCTCCTGCCCCAAGAAAACACTTAACTTTTTTTACAAATAGCTTCAATAAATGCAACTGTGGTCAAGAAAATAAGTGTTAATGAAGGTCATTTCCATAACACACCACTCTCTCAGAGCACTTCTGGCCCACAAACCATTTGCATAAACACATATGTACACATTTCACATTATTTCCCTGAATTACACTTCTAGCACAGCTATTCACATCAGTAAGGCTAAGCAGCGTGTCTACATGGTGATCAGAGGAACCCCTCCCTCTAACCTCCAAACCAACCAAATATAAAGGAAAGCCAACACATCTACAGACCTCTTCCCTGTTCTTTTCATGCCTTAGATTGCTGGCTAACGTTAAGGTGACTGCACATCACTGTAGGCCTCTGTGGAGGGCTGTATGAGTTTAAGTAACATGAGACCAAATGGCCTATAGTAATTTAAATTTCAATCAAAATTACCACAAAAAACAAACAAACAAATAAACACCAAACATCTCTAAGTTGTGAAATTGAAGCAATGGCTTTGTTGTAAAACTCTTCATACTTCTTTTATGTAAGTACCTAATATAGCAACAATGAGAGAACTGGGTAAATGAAAGGTTTGAGGAAAATTACTAATATTAATTCAGAGCACAGAACTCCAAACTTTACTCCATGACGCTGTTAGCAAATGGCAATTACACCGTTGGAGGAAGGCAAGGAAAGGGGCTTGGTAACAGTTACAAGACACAAGAATAGGCAGGAAGCAAGACAATAGACAGTTTTTGTAGTAGGGAACACCATTGCTGGAAGTGGAAACGCAACTGCATTCAGTCTTTTGAGGTAGCATTCATTAGCCTCAGAAAACACATTCTCAAGAGCAGAAAGTCACGCTTTGCAAATCAGTTGTGCTGGGAAAGCTTCCTACCATCCCCCACAAACCATCAGCAAGGTTGTAGCAGCAGATAAGAAGCATTCAGGTTAAGGATAGGAGGCAGTTGACCAGTTTCAAATCACCCAAGAAAAGTAGTAATCACAATTCAATAATAAAGAAGGAATAACTTACCCTTTCCAAGGACCAGAGCCTGCTAGAAGATCTAACAGCTGGTGATCTCCAAGTAGAGACATCCTCTTTTGGTTGCCAGCTCTTAAATGAGGTTAGTGAGGAGTGGATCCTGGGTCCACTCCTGCTGGTTGCACAAGTGAATTGCTTGCACCTGTGCTCCCAGGTCTGGTCACACCCCTTCACCAGTTGCTCAATCACTTGTTCAAACCATGATCTAATGGTTTCCATACAGAATGTCAAGACAAAGAGGAGGACAATGCAGTTATCCCTGGTTCATGATAGAGAAAGTTGTGGTAGCCTAATGGAAACACAAATATTCTTTATAAACTTATTCCATTATTTCTTCCCCTGTTCACCGCCTTGCTTCTGAATCTTTCCAAATCCCTTTATCCAGGGATTTTTTTTCCTTTTTCTGAACCTTCTTGGAGTCTCTGTACAGAGTTACAGAATTTCTTCCATTCCACATAGGTCTTCTGTCCCAAGTTCCCCATTCCCCAAATTCTCCAAAATTACTGCTCCCCTTAAGGGGAAGCCCTCCTACTACTGAATGTCTTTTGGAATGGTTAAAAAAAAACAATCTTCACAGCACCAACATGTTCTGATTATGGAAATAGATAATCAAAACTAATAGCAGACAACAGTCCAGGAAATTCAGGAAAGGTTTGTGCTAGGCCTATTGGCGTACTCTGTAAGTTCAATTTCCAGTAACAATAAGCAACCCCAATACAGAATTGAACATAGCTATTTCTCCTTAAAATACCAGAATTTCAATATCTTATTTCTGGTCAGAGCCTCAGCTGGACAAGTGTCTGAGACTATTTTCCTCCCTGTCATATCACCACCGTTATCCAGGCGACTTCTGCGATTTCACACTTCTGTGTGGGGCTAAAAGTGGAACTAACGGTATGAGGATAGGAGAGAATTCAGTTGCTGGAATTAAACATGACATGAAATCTAAATCGAGTCAAATCATGAATCATCTGTGCTGTTCATGTCATTCTACTTGTTTTCATTAGGTTATGACAGACTTACTCTTTCCTCTGCAGAATTTTTCACATTAGGACTATTCAGTGTAGAATTTTGGGTAGAGAAATACTTTACTCAGTAGACTAACTTTTTATTTTGTTTCTGCTGCCTCAAATCGATTGCATTAGAAGATGTAAATAATGGAAGTGAATATCTAAACAGCAAGCTGCCTCATGGTCACTCCTGCTGGATGTTTCTCTCCAGCTGTTAAGACTGTAAAACCACATTACAGTTAGCAGGGATACATGAACGTGCTGAACCTATCTTGGAGTAATTCCCCAAAAGGCATGGGCAGCATTGCCCCACCAGGTAAGGCTAAAAGATCTAAGTTGGCTCTGCCACCAGTCTTTTGGAAGTAGATTTTGGAACCTACTCACAAAATATTCCATCTCTTCTGCTTCTGCTCATCTAGAAGCAGAAGGTTATGCTGCCTACACTACCATCTCTGTCACTCTTGAGAAACCCACTTCATACTACAGTTTCTTTACTACATTACAAATAGGCAGTGGAAGACTACATTGTTTTGAGTGTTTCAGTCACCAGAGCATCTTCCAGCAAATGACAGTTCCACATACTGGCTAGCGAAGTCTGTGCACCTCAGAACAACAACAACATTGTTCCATTGTTCCACAGGTCATGGATTGGAGAACAATTTTTCCACCATTGTCTTTAAAATCAATCTATTTTCTAGTTCAACTTCAACCTATTCGATTAGATGTATATTTTTCTATTCATCTTTAGCAAGACTGAGTTTGTGCCATAATCATTCTTAGATTTGCATGCTCTCCGTATGCAAGTGAGCATTTGAAATGAGTGGGAGGTATGTTAGGTGGGGCGAGGACAATATCTTTCTTTCTATTCCAGAGCTTGCCAACAGAAGCATATGTAGGCTGGGCAGATTCCAAAAGTCTCTCAAGCATATGGAACACCAGTTTACAGTGTGCTTAGACCTCCCGCTCGATTTGTTATGTTGGCAGAGCTCCCACCACAAGCACCTCATTTCACAGTCAGAATTCTTTCTACCATTACAGCTACTAGTCAAAGCAGCCATAACTTGCATGCAACATCACAAACAGTTTTGTTCCATGATTAATGATGTAGGGATTTATATACAACCAAGTTGAAATTACCAAGTATCGTGGGGAAGTGCTGGTGCTATTTTTTATTTTATGATGGTGCTGACAGCATTAACTTCAGCTTCGCAAGCATAAATAAATCCAAGAGGTACAAATGTGGATGAAGCTCACTTCAGACAGGTGCTGGAACTGTGGAAGTGAACTGCAGTGTGATCCATTTCAAAACTTTTAATAAATGAACCTAAACAGTTTGCAATGACACCAAGCCTGGAAAAGGACAAGGCACAACTGGCAGATTGGTACATTCTCCAATCTGTTCGTAACTGCCATCCAGCATTTAATCTGGAGTCTGTATATCACACGTACTCAAGTGACCTTGAAGTCACTCCACAGTAGACAGGAATGAGCTAATGCTAGACCACGACATGGGGGCAGGCACTCATACCTGAATCCCATTTTTCTGATTGTCTTTTCTCTCTATGACTGTTCACTCTCTTGACAGCTCTGAGAATGTAGTGCTGAAAAATATCACTCCAGGGTTCAATTTCATCCCATAATTTCACCTCTGCACAGTGAAGTCCCTATTTGCAGATACTGCAAATTAGCATTTCTGTGTGAAAGCAGACAGATAGTGTTGATGTACTCCAAATGAGAAATCACAGTGATCTTCCTCACCTAGTTCATGTACTGAAGAATAGCACATTAGATTTAAAGAAAGAATATATTTAAAGAATCAAGACAGTGTCAATTTCACTTATGATTTTTTCCCATGAATTCTTCATATTACAGCTCAGAAAGAGCATCAGCTCACTATATGCTGGACCGGTACTGCTATTATAGACTCATGTTATAGAAGGCATCCTGAAGGCTGAAACAGTTTTCAAAGCTGAAGTTATAGCAGACTATTAAAGAGTAGGAAACACTGAGGAAAAGCAACTTATTACTTTCTCTAGTCACAAGATTATGCCCTTTTTGGTTTTCAAGGACTGTAGGTATTTTTGTTATTGGTTCCTATTTTCCTATTGCCTCTGATTTCGCATGCTTTTCCCACTATCTATCTCCTATATTTTGCCCCCTTCTGGTGATCCAAGTATAGCAGGTCCAAATCCACACCTTTTTTTAATTTGAACTATTCAAATGTAGAAGTTGCAAATGGCAAAGTTTAGTTGCCCTCAGTCACTCCAGAAAACATATCAGACTGCTTTGGTCTTGGATCTCATGGCCATTAAAAGCTGTTTGGAGAAAGTGAATTCACAGGAAAATGATTTAGATTTAAATAACCTGGTTTATTTGTATGGATAACACTGCAGCATATCTTTTCTTACTTTTGACTCAGTTCAGTTTCACTGCTATCGTGTGCCTCAGACTTCTTGTGAAAGATTTTATATTTGACTACCGTCTCTATCCTTCCTCTAATTATGATGAAATCTTGAGATTGCAAATGTTCAACTTTGCCTTCTATTACATTCTTTGTCACTATATATTTTTTTAAATAAATACGAAGATCAAAGTACAGAAGGTTTCAGAAGTTTAGGAATAAAATAGCATTTTGCACTTGCAAAGCTCTGCTCCTAAGAGGTTTACAAGATCTTTCAAAAACATTAATGAATTAAGGCTTATTATAATACTGTGAGTGCTGAAGTGTGATCCAGTCCTTCAGTTAGGAGATAACAGCTTGGAGAAATAGCTTACTATATTTTCCCGTGTCTCTTTGGGCAAATCATTTAGTACCAGGCCCATAAAGATGTGGAGCCAATTAATTCCCTATTGAAACACGCGGTAAGTTAGACACTAAAATAGAAGCCCAGCATTTAAAAACCTCTGAGGATCTCAGCCAGTTCATGTTTAAAATGAAAGAATTTGAAAGCTGTGGATATCAGGAACATAAATACACGAATAAATGAATACGAGACACTCATGACCCAAGGCACACAAAGAATCAGAATCGTTTAGTTGGAAGGGCCACCATTTAAGGGCCACCAACCCAATTCCCCTGCAATGAACAGACACCTATGGCTCCATCAGGTATTCAGCACCTGGTCCAGCTTGATCTTGAATATCTCCAGGAAGGGGCATCCGCCACATCTTTGGGCAACCTCTGCCAGTGCCTCACCACCTTTATTATAAATTACATTTTTCTTATATCCAATGTAAATCTCCCCTCTTCTAGTTTGAAACCATTTCCTCTTGTCCTGTCACAGCAAACCCTGCTGAAGGATCTGTCTCCTTCCTTCTTTTAGCTCCCCTTTAGATACTGAGATGCTCTAATCCAGGCTGAACAGCGCCAGCTGCTTCAGCCTGTCCTCGCAGGAAAAGTGTTCCATCCCTTGGATTGTTTTTGTGGCCCTCCCATGGACATGGTCCAACAAGGCCACGTTTATCCTGTACTGAGGACTCCACATGTGGACACAGTTCTCCAGGTGAGGTCTCACCAGCACAAAACAGAGGGGCTGGATCACCTTGCTCGACCTGCACAGAATAAATCTGTGCTACACAGATTAGATTTATTGAACTTGTAAATATAGTCTGTTCTGTACAGATTGTTCAGCAACAAGCTAACTTCTGAGTCAATATCTGAAGAACAGTCCCACTTAACTGTCTATATTTTATCTAATACAGCATCTTACCCTTCAGCTGCAAGCAGACCTGAGTGGGAAAAAGCTCCCAAATAAGTTGAAACTTCTTTTGATTTTTTAAAAACTATCACCTCATAATTGCCGTTATGTTCCCTAGCGCATGCCATTTTGCACTCCAATGGTACATCTCAAGTGATCAAAGGCACAAAGCTAAGTACACCCTCTGGGGAAAGGAATGTGTTTCTCAGCTTACCACACCACACCTTTTAGTCCCCTGTTGTCTTTCATTATTAAAATCAGCCATTAGAACAGCCTATGCTGCTCTGAACATCACCTCACACAGTGTCATGCGATTAATTTTTTATTTTTTTAACTGTTCAGTAAAAAAAAGAGAGTAAAAATTTACTTATAAAACAAAAATACTGCAAACCCCATCTTCCTAACACATACTTGTACGGATGCACACATTTTCACCTTTTAAGCCACAACTGAGTTATTCTCCTGCAGCTTCATAAATGGCACAAATTGTATGTTGTGTGCATGAGTACGTGTGCGCTGTGTAGATACAAAAACAAGGAATGGAAAGCAGAAATATGCAGTGGCAGAGTGTTATGCTTTTCAGTGTCAACATACTATACAAGATGGTCACTGGACCAGTCCTTGTCATTTTAGTACTCTGCAAAGGAACACTGACAAATAACAACATTAGGAATAACTCCCCCCCCCATTCTCACTGCAGTTAATTCACACAGAGAAATCTGTCCAACTCAAGACCCACAAAGCTGCTGAGCTAAAGCAAGGGCCCTGTTCTCAATGTGCACAAATCAATACACTTTCATCCATTTTAAGTGAGATGTACACACTCTGTCCAAAGAGTACAAACTAAACATGTCTCTCCTACAGTTTAACCAATAAGCCCCAGCTGAAATCTAACCTAATTGGGCTTACACACTATTTTTACAGTTTAGCCTCAGCTTGGTATTTCATTCTGGAAGGAGAGAAACTTATAGAACAATATAACAGAAATCTCCCACACAGCAGCAAATATATTTGGACAGGCAATGCAGGAAGTCTATCGAAGAAGGTAGACAAAAAAACTCAATAAAACAAAGGCTCAAGCACAACAAAAACAAACATATACATGCTTTTAAAAAGCCCCATGAGATCACCATTCCTTGCAAGTTAAGAAATACTCAGTGTAGTCATCATTTTATATAGGCATTGTCAATTTTACCCTAACTAACCCTCTGAAAATTCTGAGCTGTGAAAGTTAGGCAAATATACTGCTCATATTCCAGAGAAACAGAGCCTAAGGAAGTTATTTTGGAAACGTTAATTATTTTCTCCTCTGGAAACTGAGGAATAGTTGAACAACAGACTATATAGAACGTTCTAACACTTAGCAAAGGTTCATGACAAAGCTGAAAAGATTAGTATTTCATGTATGGCTTCAGTATATCTTCATTTGTCAAACTGATCACAAAAATCAATAAATAGAAAAGCTAGTAGGATCCATATAAATATAAACTAAAAGCTGTAGCCCTTTTGACCCCAGGCACTTTGCATTGCCAGAATTCCTAACAATAAATAAAGGGTGTGACAGCATTAGCGAGCTTTGTAGCTTCCCTATGGATACTGTCATGGAAATACATAAGATGAAGACATTATTTAGCATCTGAGAAAAGAATTATCATCTCAAAGGAAAGGCAGGAGAAAAATTAGCCCAAAATGCACTTAAGCAGGATTAGGTAAGAGAGAGAACCCGGGGCACTTCGCAATCACAGGCTGGTTGCCTTCATTAATCACTAGAGCAGATACACACAGCAGAAGATGAATTGTTCACGAAACCAAGGCTTGGCCAAAGTGTTAAATAATACATAACTATAGCCCACAATACCAAACTAGCACAAGATGCATAAGATTCTATAGGCTATCTGTGAAAAGATAAAAGAAAATGATGTCCCACTGGAGACTTCTGAAAATTAACGAGGCTGTGACCATTCCCACGGCTGAGAGACTTGGTGGTTTTTTGTGTTTTTGGTTTTTCTTTGCAAGATGGATAGCAAGTGTGCTCGAGCAAAATGTACAGCCAGTTTTATGCTCTGCAGACTTATATGCTTGGTGCGAGATGTAAAGAGATAAGCCAGGTTGTAGCCATGAGACTCTAATCAAAATAGGACAATGTATTTTAACACTTGTGTGCATTTGCACTGTGTTATAAATCTACACAGTATTTCACTGCAGGTCTTTGCTGCTGGTTTCTCTTACATTTCTGTGATTCATTATAAAAACAATAAACTAGCAACAAAAACAAAACCCAAAACATAAAAGCAATTTTCTTTAGTCTGTGTTGTTTCACAGCAGCTTACAACTACTGTTACTTTTCTACCAATTTTCCATTCTGTTAACTGTGCCCACTTCCTTTTGCTTAAGTAGTGCTTTCAATTAAACTACCATCACCTGAGCTTCTTGTTCTTCAGATTGCTTCCTTATTTATACATTGCTGTTGATAACACTTCTCAAGCAACTCTAGAAGTAGAGCTTCTTCATTAGTTTGTAAACATAAGAATAGAATCTTTGCAAAGGATACTTTGATGTTGCTAAAAGACATCACGCATGGAAACAACAGAAAAAATACAAGCCATGTTGAAATACAGATACACACAATTTGCCAATATACCTCATGCATGAGCAAAGAGGTGCATGGCATGTCAAACTGGCCTGAGAAGGCCAGTAAGGACGTCAATTATTATGTGCAAAGGAGTCCACACAAAAATCTACTGGTAATCCAAAAATCTCAATTCAGTTAAACCATTTGACAATTAACTGATAACAACCTTTAATCATTACTGCTCTGTTCCAGAGTCAAACAAGAAGCTGCTTCAAATCAGACATTAAATCCACTTTCTAGTCAACAGATCAATTTGAGGTCCACTACTGAAGAAGCACAGGATTAAAAGACAATGTACACGGTCGGCACTTTCTAGAAGAGATTCAAAATAACTGTAGTGAAGACTGCTTTACAACACTGTTCTTGAAACACACAATAGCAATATATGCTTATTTATATCCTTCAGAAAGCGACACAAACAATTATAACTCATTCAATTGTTGCTTCCTTCTGTGCCAAGTCTTTGTAGGATTATCACATGAGAATGGACAAACTTTTGCCCTGAACATAAACAATTTCACAGCAAGAAGTAAAACGTCATACCAAAAAGAGGCAGCAGTGTTGAAACCAGCCTCATAACAACCCTCTGAGGACTGCAGCTGTTTCTCCGCCAAATTTAAAGGCACAGTTAACACATGTTAACTGCGTTGTTAATTATTCAAATTCTATCAGTGATAGACCCTCCAGAAAGGAATGCCACCTTTAGATAGCTTTTTAAAGCCAGAGTTCATTTTTGGGGACTAGAGGGTTAAACGACTTATTCTAGTATTAGGAAATTTTACACTGTGTTCCTATCCCATGGGTAAAGCTACAAATTCCAGACTTGCCTCTGGCTACTTCCTGATAGATGTAAATTTACCTAGTATGTTACAGTCTCTGCAAGTATCTTGTTTGATCTTCTCTAGTAGCCTATTTGCTCAGTAAGGCATGGAGGAAGACTGACCCTGCCACACTCTTCCTCTGTGCTACCAGATTTATATCACAGAGCATCCCACAGCACATTTCCCTGAACACAATGCCAGGGGAGTAAGAAAGGATATAGGGAGGGGCTGTGGAGCATCATGGGCTTTGAAGTCAGGAGCAACCAGAATTGTAGGCACTCATGATGACAGGAATATTACAGAGGTGGGTGAGGGGACATTTTAGCAAAATCTGCAAAACAATATTTATTACTCAATTTATGTAGACATGTTTTCCCTCAAAAATTACAAAGCATGGACAGCATGAAAATCCACTTTTAAGAAAATGTCATATGAATGTCCTGGAGTATTCAAAACACCTGGATGCAGCTAGCAGATGTGGGAAAATCAATACATTTCTGGGATAAAAGTTGGAGGCCAAGCAACGTCATGCGGCTAAAGGCCAGATTTAGGCAACTGAATTCCAAGCCAATATATCTCTGCACGTAGAGAAGTCCTGTCCACAAGTTATGCCTTAATCTGAAGGCAGCTCTTAACCAGACTATGCACGGACCACACACATCTGGACTAGGCATTCAAGGGCAGCAGCAGCACCCCTTGTTTGCTGCTGACAGCAAAACAAGTATTTTGTTTTACATGCACTCATACATATTTTATATGTACCAGTGACTTTTTTTTTTCACTGACAACAGAGTAAAATCTTAAAAGTCTAACAAGAAATGTTTAAAGTTGGAGCAGGATCATTCAGAGTTGAAAACAATCAATTGAGAAAAAAGTGATCTTTTTACTGACATTGAAAAAAAAATGACACATTTACTCAGTTCACTAAAGCAAATGATGGCAAAAAAGGGACCAGATCCTCTTGTCAGAAAACAGCAACACCACTAACTACAATATAATTTAGTGTAATAGTAGTGTAGCTGGACTCCAATGGATTGCAGCTACATTACACTACTAGGGATCTTTACAAGGAGAGTCTACAACACTGATCAATTTAACAGCATTAGTTTCATTTTATCCTGATTTTTCTCTCATATATATGCCTTCAAACATACAAAGCTGCTGCCAACCAGTACAGTACTTCTTGCAATAGAGTATTTATAGACTTATAAAATGCATCAGACATTAAGACAGGTGTATTATACTGATAAATATGTTGACCAAAATTAAAGTGACACCAGTAATACACGTGAAAGAAAAGCTACTTGCTGGTTTGGAAAAATAGCTGGAAAGGCAGAAGGGAATTGCTGTGGCAGAGAGATAGCATAAGGCCAACTGTCTCTGGATAATACACTTCTGGATACTTGCAGACTAAGTACGTATACGAGTGACGCATACCTCCTTTTTCTCTCAAACCACAAGACCTGGGAAACATGAGTTAGAAACACACCCTTCTCCCCAAAACATGGTCCAGTCAAACTGATATTTTATTTTGGAAAGGAGAGTGGACAGAAGAATCTTTTGTGGTCCATACAAACCATTCCTTTAGTATTTTACAGTGATTTACAGCTTTGCTTAGACTGAATTGTGTCAATTTTTTCGACAAAAACAAACCGCTCAAACCCTCAATATCTGTTTTAAAATATGTCAGCTTTTCCATATACTAATCAATTTCTGGTCTAAACTGTTCTGTGAATTTAACCTGCAATGTGGAGTTTGATCTCTCCAATATTCAATAGTCTGTGACGTTACAACTCATCAAGAAAAAATAATCACTTAGATTTTGCTACCAAGAAACCTAAAGAAGAGGAAAGGCACCACAGTCATAGGCATTGCATGCTGTGGGATTGAAAAAAAAAGAAAGATTTATAAAAAGCCTGTTAACCAGCGTGACACCTACTATCTCCCCTGGCATGAGGAAATAAGAACAGGGACAAAAGCCATGTATAAATAGGTATCAGTTCAGATTATAGAAAGACAAATTGTTTACACCACAAAACGTACAAGACTTGCTAGGAAAAGTAAAGGATGCATAACACAAAGAACGAATACAATATAATAAAATCACACTGAGAATTAAATTATTTTAATTTGCTTGAATTCCTGAGACACCCCAGCCTGGCCTCACTGGGGTAGGCTTTCATACTGGTGGTCTGCTGACACATACTGCCATGGGTACAGCTGCAAAACAAGTGAATTAGTTGTAATGCATGGCTCCTCTTCATCCTAAGAAACATAATCTGTAGGTTAATAACTTGAATTTTACCTTTCTAGACTTGGAGTTTCCCTGATGTCCTTCAGTGGGTGGTGCCAGTGTAAGCAGAATCTGACTTGCTTTCTAGCAGTAGTTTACATCAGCACCTGGATTTTTAGAGGCATTTGGACCTTATGAGACATTGAGGGTGCTGGTGTGGAAAGGCTGCAAGGACATCCGATTCCATGGCATTTGGTCACAACAGATGCTGCCAAAGCTGCAGCAGAGCGGTGTGGGGACGAACAGACAGTTAAAGTAGCTGAAGATTCAGTCTTTCTATCACTCCATGAAACTCCCACTCCTGAGGTTCAACTGTGTCCTTGATCCAAATCTTCCTTCTTACCATTAAAACACCTCAGTTGTTTGTATTAGGTATTGTTACGTGGCCACACAAATGCTGCCTTCAGGACCCATGAAGGGCAAGCAGCTCCCTGCACGCTGAGGGGCCCTCAGCAGTGGGAGGCAGCACCTTTCCCGCCCCCAGGACCAGGTCTGTGCTTCAGCGCCAATGCCGCCTCAGCCTGAGGAAAGCTCCCGCATGCACTGGGCACAGCTCTGGCCAGGTGTGTGGTGAACGCGTGCTTGATGTTGGTTTTGAGTCTTTCACTGAGCCTGTATCACCTGCCAGGGCCATTTGTTTCTCCTTCTGAAAGAAGTGTCATCTTGCAGTTTATTGTGCTCAAACACATCATCTGAGGGCTTGGGAATCAGTCTTGAAGCCATTGTACCTGACAAAGGTGGTTGAGCCATACTGGGCCTGCATTGGATCTGCGCTGGCCTGCCTGGTAACCCAGCAGGACCACGCAGGTTACCCTTTACCACACCTCTGCTGAACACAGACTGTGCCCATAGTTTACATGGATTTAACAGGAACGCCTCTGATGCCACAGTATCCCTTGCTGCAGGGTTCAAGAGTAACAGACTGCATGAGTGAGGGAGGAGGGGTAGCGACAGGCACAGAGCAGGGATGATCTGACGAGGTGAAGGAAGGGCTGTGCTGATGTCCTTGTATGTGTTGTGAGCAGCTGACGTGCCAGTCTCCGATTAGCACTTCCCCAGCCCAGATGGCATGTGGGAAAGCAGATGCTGTGTGATTCCACTCGCTCCTGGAGAGGGTCATCCTTTCTACACACGGCTGGGGCTGGGGAGAAGAGGTGACCCCAACTGGGGACTGTTTCACTGTTGGCAGCACATCAGCGACTGCTCTCCAGATCTGCTCCGCTGACACAAGTTTCAAGCAAAGCAGTACTAATTTGCTTCATCTCCTGACAATCAGTCTCATTACGCGTACTGCTCTCCTCTTAATTTCCTTGAGTCATGTTTTACAACATGAAGTTCCAAATCTTTTTCACCCATACATGCATGCATATAAACACATCTGTCCAACTAGGCAGATGCCACTTTAGTGGAGTTAGGAGAAAAGAAGACAAAAGGGAGCAGAGGAGTGCCCTTGATGCCAAATTGCATAACACAGCTTGTCCTTCTTGAGCCAGAACACACAGAACAGAAACCACAAAAGACCCTTAGAGTGATTTAATCCAGTCTCCAGGCCAAATCACAGGATCATCTCTCTCTTCATTGACATAACTGTGAGTAGTTTGTGTACCTAAAAACCTCCAATGTTCTCTTCTCTGCAACATCCTCAGGTAATCACTTTTCATGATTTATCTTTATTGCTGGAACATGTTTCTCTATGTCTTAAACTCACTTGTGAGAACAACATGTTAGTCCTTTTGCCATTCACTGGAGTTGTGGAGAAGATTTTATTTTCTCTATTTTCACAGCTTACAATAAAACGTTAGTCTGTGAGATCAGCCCTCAGAGGGCCTTGTGTCCCCAGGCACAGGGCCACATCAACAGGCTAGTTGTGTCTTGCCTGGGTGGCACTCATTCCTCCTGTGATGTTAGGTTCCCCTTGAAGGCCAGCAGCATGGGCAAACATAGTCAATCCTCTGTTATGAGCAGCTCCTGCAGCTGACACAACACAATAGCAGCAAATACAGGACAAGTGTTACCTGGGACACCAAGAATGACTATATCTTCCTCAGCGTGTATTATTCAAAGTGGTGGAAGTTGCTTCCATGGTAAACTGTCTCTGCTGTGTATTATCCAAAAGTCCATGAATTCATCTCATCTTCTTGGTCTGTGTACAAAAAAAACACATGTAAATATCAGTATCAAGACAACACTCCATCTTCAAAGTAGAAGAGCTGCTAAGGTTTAATAAGATTTTTAAAAATTTTATGAATATTGAATATAGCCAACTTATGAATCTTTCGTATGCATTATGTTACTGCAAACTCCAACACACTTTAGAAACATACGCACTAATTGTGCAATCATTTTAAAAGTAGTTTTAAAATTGAATACACATACTTCATATATATGATTGAGGTACATATGTTATGGCTATAGTCCTTTCTACTAAAAGATTATGGCTGGGAAAAATCACTGAAAGGTTTGGTAACTGGAGGTATGTTTAATAAACGTATGATAACGCTATAAAATAAAACATGGGTAAGTATTTTTAAGTACTTTCCACAGGAACAGTCTGTAGTAACTTACATAAATATAGTTTTCAGATGTCTGTTTTTGTTATTAAATAGCAATAAAAAAAAGTCACATAAAAAGTAAGCTACTTGCAGGAAAAAGTTTCCATTAACCTCCACTGAAAGCAGGTCTAAGGCCATACCACTGCAAAAGATCATCAGCTTCAGTACAATCCTCCTTGTCTGCTCCCACGTCATCACAGACTGGGAGAAGAAAGGCGGTGATATTTTCTGACCTCTTCAAAGGGTGTGTTGACCTGGTATGTTTTGATGAGCAGGACTTCGGAAGACTGCTTGAAAGCATCCCAATAAAAGTGTATTGTTTAAAGAAAAGTTACTTTAAGAACATGTGGGAAACTTCAGAACCCATAAGCCAAGGAATACTCCGCTCTCTTTAAAAATAAAGGGTGTGTTTACTGTCTGGAAATTTATGAACCATTAATAATTAAAGCTCCCCTGACACATTAATTTTCTTCCTAATTTGGCTACCTCTAAACTCAAGAACACCTAACCTTTCCTTGAATAGTGCAACTCATCAGCCTGTGAAATAATTAAGCTGAATTTTCAAGGAATGTCAGAAGCACATTTTTTCTTGAACCACAAGTAATGAATAAGTACACATACTTGTAAACATCTCTGTGCTTTGGCTTGTATTTGTAGTTGGATGCACGGTTTGAAAAGAAAAATATCTCTTAAAATAGTTAAACATAGTGCTGAAATCGCTTCTAGAATTTTCTTTTAATTAATTTTCATTTGTATTTTGATGAAGCTCAGCTAAAAGATAGGAACATGCACAGCCCAGTGCCTTCACTCTGGAGACACTCTCTGCACGAGTGGGAAGAAAGCAATGAATGCAAAATAACATTCAAGTACTATTCCTAGGGGCCAAACTTTCAGCAGGGCCTGAAAGGCTTATGTAAGCCCTACAGAAAAGGCTAGAAAGGGACGTGAATAGCACCTCCAACACCTTCTTGGTGGTGGTGAAGTAGTAAATTCACTAAAAATTGAATTCAGCTGTGCTGAATAACTATTGAATAATTGAATAACTATAACTGATGGAAGTCCATTGTAAATCTGCAGATGTCATTTGCCTACTTAAAGCTGTGCTTATCTGTTTTGCCTCTGGGTACTCTTCACCTAGAAAAGGAATTGTGAATAACTACTAATATTTATTTTGGAAGCCCAGATTTAAGACCTGTACACATCCAAACAGAGAACAATAACATTTGACAGACAGCGTTACAGCTTAAAATTTTGTCAATATTCACACTGCCAAAAATGCTTGGTAGAAATTTCATGTGTGTGAGTAGCCCCAGAAAAACAAAAAACAACAACAAAAAAAACCCTACATCTGAGGAATTGTATAAAACCTGCAGTGAAGCAAGGTCATATTAATCAGTTAATCACTGTACAATCAATGAATGTACAGATGTTACGAGATATACCAGAGAGTTTAGCTATGCAGTTATTATACCAAAGCAGAATAGATAGGAGGCTTACCCGTATCCTGGGCTCGCTATGAAACTCCAGTGGAGAGGATCTCTAGAAGAGATCCTTCCCCACTGCTAGTCAGCTCTTAAATGGGTCTAGGACAGGTGGAGCCAGGCTCCACCCCTTCTGGCAACACAGGTGAATTGCCTTCACCTGTGCCCCCGTGGCTGACTCATTGCTCTCCTCAGGTGATCAATCAGAGGTTCAGGCCGTGATTCAGCAGTTCCCATACAATCACTTTCCTCTAATTACTATTATCATGGTTTGTGCTATTTCTGATGTTCAATTTTTCAGTACTGTAGCAGTCACAGTGCTAGATCAAACTATGACTATTCAGTGCACAGGAAGACTGGTGCACATGAAAAGACAGATGTGTGCATGCATACACAAACAATTTCCCATTAAAATCAATATTGAATCCCCTGTTATTAAATCTTAGTATCAAAATACACTCAAGACACATTTCTGTAATTCCAAGCAGCAAAGTTGTTCACAGAGTGCAATGAAACCACTAGGAACATCACTAGTATTGATTAATGTGATATGACTGAGGGCAGAAATTAAGCTGGGGATAGGGGTCTCCATTAAAAATGTTTATTGCTAAGTGCTCATGTATCACTTCAGTTCCTCTGCAGATCTCAAAAAAAACCCCCAACAACGTTGGAACCTTCTTTAGGGAAAAAGAAAGTCATTTAGCTGACATATTTATCAGAGAAATTTTGCTTCCTTTCTTTATTCCAATCTTATTCAGGGTGCTAAGAGTGCTAATAAAACCTGATAGAAGTACCAGTTTGGGAAATAGTTAAATATGTGCTTAACACAAAGCAACACTTTAAACAAAATATGTGCTTTTTTCAGTTCAGGATTCAGTAGCCTGAATCTGAGTGGGAAAAAACATTACCATTATATCAAGTTGGATACATCGAAACTGCTCCCACCCTGCCAGCCCTTGTATTATTCTTACCCCCTCAAATCCATTAACTTATCCAGCAGCTCCACAAGGTTGCAATCAATTCAGAAAAGCATCCAGTAACAATTAATGTTATACCCAGAATAGAGAACTTATTGATACCATCCGCTCACCTTGCCACCTCCTCCAAGCCTGACAGTAACTTCAGAACATGATTGTCTGGCAAAGACTATTCACTGTGACCCACCTAGAACTGTGTGCCACTGTGGGTATTTACAGCTGCTCCAAGCTCGCTTGCTTTTACATCCAGGCTCATATAAAAGAAATAATTCAGATATGAACCAAAAAATTTGCAGCATTCAAACATCTGGAGAGCTAAGATGGGATTCACTTTTTTAAAAGTCAAAATACAGTTACTGATTTTGTTGTTGTTTTTATGAGACAAATTGAGCTACATCAGCCTTGTAGTGAAACCTGCAGTGTTTACCTATGCTTCTACTCAGAGCCAGAGGGAGGGATGAGAATCAGGAAGAATTCTTGTGACCCATTGTCTGACCCCCTGTGAGCTCTGGATTGGTTTCTGCTTGCTCCTTAGAGTTCTGTTGCGTACAGTTACTCTAAACACAGGTGTTAGCTTCTGTTTCATGATTTCCACTTTCTTTTGGTGTTCTGTACAAACATCAGAGCAGCCTGCAGGAGCTCTACGCCTGGTACCAAGCTCCACAAGCCCAGCCCATGGGGCAGCCAAGAAGTATGCACTGCTTCATTCATCAGAGTTGCCATCCACACAGATAAATCAAGAAAAGAACAACTGTTATCCTCACTTCACCACTGATGAACTCACCAAAGAAAAACTAGGCAAAGTAGAATTGTGAAGGATATACGTATTTCTTCAGTCCAAAGCCAACAGTAACATTAACTACAATTCCAGTTTTAACACATGCAGGCACACACACAAAAACAGAGTGACATAACATTTACTCTCATTTTTGAGTATTTTTTCACATCCCTGAACACAGTAATCTGCTCAACATGTTATTATTTGTTAACGTGTTAACAGAGTCAGTGCACTGGTACCAGAACAGTTAGCCCAGGGATACTGCCTGATGCTTGTGCACAAGCCCTTAGTGCTTTTAGCAAGTATGGCAGAGGAAAGAAAAGCTAAAAGGGCTGGAAAAATAGGGATGGAAGCAAAGTATGTGCGAGTGAATGAGAGCAAGAGAAAAATCCAGTTGCGCCAAAATTCTGTTTGCCAAAAACAAGTTAAGAGATCTATTTCCAAGAGAAATGAGTCAAACCAGGGAAACAAAAATAATAATGCCGTGCAACTTAAAGCAGCAGCTGTTATCTGAGAGAAAACATGAGATGAGTTAGAAGACACAGAAGATTAGTCTTTTTTTGGTTTTCAAATAACTACGTTTGTAAAGCTTTTGGCTGAATAATGTTTGACCTAATCACATCTGTTTTGACAACTTAAATGAAAGGCTCAGCAGCTGTGGCTGGCAAACGAATCCCAAAATCTGCAGACACCATTCCAATATTTGGGCTCTTGTCTGAACAATGTAGGGATAACATAAACTCTGTACCCTAAAAGGGCCTACAAAGTGCATAACCACTTACAGACTAATGCTGCAGCCATTCTTCAAACAAGTCTGCTTCTAAATTCAGCTGTTCATTGGCTTAGCCTCTGGAAATGGAAACCCATTACTCTGATGAATGTAAATTTACATCATATTCTTGCAAACAACAAACTGAAGCCTTTTTGTCTGCACTCAGCTACAAAGGCAAACAATGGATGCTGAGGAGACATGAGTGCTGATAAGCCAGAAGACAATGTAGACAATCTCTCAAGTGAAGTGAAGCCAAACTGGCTGAACCTTCTTTCAGTGAATACAGAATACAGAAAAGACATCTTACAGAAAGCTCAAATATGACATATAACTTTTCTTATTACTACACAAATATACAAATAACTAGCAAAAAATGGAAACCACCAAAAAACATGATCTGGCTAAGTGATCTAAAGTTTTGTTGTTGCTGTTGTTATTTTGCACCTCTATAACCTGCTGGGTTTTATTTAGTGAGAATTTTCTGTCTGTCTAATTTTCATTGGCACATCAATTTTCTTGCAGTGCCTGATTCTTTTTCAACATCTGCTGCTCAGTTTGACAGTATTAATTTTGGATTTTTCCCCAGATCAGATTAGTTGAAGATTGTGGTGAATGCTGGCAAAAGATCTGAGTTTTCTGTCTCTCTTTCCTCATCTCCCTAATGAAAAAAGGCTTTCTTGAGATTTGTAATCACTGCTATTATTGTGCTTCATACTGAAGACCATAAAATGGTCAGAGAATTGTTATACATACTAATAGAGGCAGATTTTCTCCTCCCACCAGATTTATCTCCACCTTTGCACGTGCATAATTTATTATAAATGGCTGTTGCATCCATGGTTTATAAGTAAAAGCTTTATGCATACATGTTGAAAATGTAATTTTTTTTTGTGTATGCATAAATGCTGAAGCATTATTCTGTAAACACTACAGGCAGGTAGGTTTGGATGGGGCATACTTGATGATAGACTGCCTATCCAGAATCACAGAACACCAAAATATGAACATATGCACTACTGCATCGTATTTTTTTGTTGTAGGTAACAGTCACAGACAGGTGCTCTACTCCATTAACCACTTCTCAAACATAGTCCTTATCCCAAAGAGCTTACAGTCTGTGTTTAAGGGAGGAGATGAAATGCTAGCACGAAGAGTGAATGGAGATCCTCAAGAAATAATATTTGTCAGTATGACCAGTGACAGCATCATGCATTAACAACATGATACTACTTTTGCATAGATGATGGCAATTTAGACATTTGAGCAGAAGAATGAAGCAGCTCAGGGGAATCCCTTTGACTATGTTGTCTGCTGTGATTTACCCTCAGCAAGCAACACAGCCAATTGCTGACTCCCTTTACAGTGGGATGAGAGAGAGAATGAGAAGGTAAAAAGTGTGAGAAATCATGTGTTGAGAGACAGGTAAAACAAAATCTGGACAGGCATGCAAAGCAAAACAAGGAATCCATTCACTCCTGGCAGATGTTCAGCCGCTTCCAAGAAAGCAGGGCTCATCATGGGTAGCAAGCTTTTGGGAAGACAAATGCCATGTTCTGAACATCCTCCATCTCACACAGTCTTGAGAGTGTTCTGACAGGCAAATTTTGACTCTGTTAAGTGGCTGCACATAATCCTTCAGACATAAACCACTGACTAAACCTGGGACTAAGTGTAGGCCTAGTCATTCTCAGATTTCTCTCTCAGAAAAGGTTTAGAAAGCAAGGGGGTCCTTCCTTAGCTTTGTGACTCACCAAGAGGACTTCCCCTACTAGCTTCACTGATTTGTACCCTTAACGTGAAAAAAATAAATCAGGCTGATCTGAAAAATAATCTCTTTAGAGACTAAGAAATCTTGATTTGCACAGAGGCCGATCTTGTCTGATTTACAAACAAACAAACAATAGATATCCATCAAGCTGTCCCTACAGGTTCTGAAAAAGAATTATTTTGATTTTTAAACACGTGGGAGGTGTTCAGATGCTGTTAACCAGAGAGATCTGGTTGCTGGTAATTTATTGCCTGCTATTGCATATTAGCAAAATCTGTCATTTAGCTTTGTAGAAACCCATATGCTTTCATGAGGCACTTGACTTTTATAGTTGTTCCATTTAAAAATCTGCTGTCCTCACTATGTCAGTTCTAGATCTTTTGATCCTTATACTTTAATGTACTGGACTGTTGAAAGTTAGTAGAGAGATGCCAAACGTACAAATGATGTTTTAGCTTGATTAGCTCTGGCTTACCCTTCTTAGCAAGGACTACACATAAGTGTATGCAAATATTATTGATTTAGAGTGACTGATCTATAATATTGCTCTGGAGGTGAATTATCACAAAGAGCCAAAAGAGCTAAGTGCTCTGTCTAGGCTACGCCATTAACAGCAAGAAGACTTATTTTTAAACTACAATATCCCTGGATTTGGGGGATTAACTTCCTCTGACTATTCACAGACAGAATCATTCACAGCACTACAGCTTCCCATTCATTTATGCATCCTTGTATGAAACATGCATTTTCTATTTGTAGTTGGAATTTTACACATCTCTCTCTACATATTACTGATGATGTTTAGGCCATCTTCATTATGCCGCAGTCACAGTACTTATCTTTGTGTTTTCATTTCACTGAATGAGCATTCACAGCAAAGGATATGCCTGCTTCTATCTTTTTAAAGGTGTGACAACTGCTTCTGTTTAGTAGCCACTTTCCTTGCCACAATTCATTTGAAAACACGTGCTTTTGTCTCATCAAGTACTTTAGAAATTAGAAGGTAGATGTTTTTATGTATATATGAGTTTTAAAGTTTGATTCAGAGCAATTCCTAGATAAAAGTTCTTTGCAATCCTTAAACACTGTTTCTGCTCTGTTAACCCTTCTGACCTACTCTGGAATGGGCAAAAGAGTCAGCTATAGGTGGCTGCTTTTCAAGACCCTTTCAATATATTTTAATGGTAGAACTTCCCAGAGGTGGGAAAGGCAGTGCCTCCTATTATTAAGTGTGTAGATGTCTCTCATTTTAACACTGTGTTTTCAAATATTTACGTAGGTCATTTTGCAAGTTATGCCTCCTATTTATTTCCAGGGAAAATACAGCAAAGGTACAAAGAACATGATAACACTATCTGACAGAGCAAATTCTATTTTTCAACACAGTTACCAACACTAGCCATGCATTTTTGCCATATGATAATGAACAAAAGCATGAGTACCACACACATGAGAATTTGTATCAGCGGAGGTGACCCAATGTGTCACAGCTGCAATGATGGAGCTGTTGAAACACACCACCCACAACCCACTGTCCTCACATCCACTATTTGATCTCCATAAACACTGAAGAAGTATTGATGAATGTCAACGATTGTTTTTTTTTGTTGTTTTTTTGTTTGTTTTTTTTTTCTGTGTGGAGGAATTCAATTCCACACCTTTGCTTCATATACATTTCATGTCAGGTGCCATTTTACCAGCCTGCCCCTCTGCTGCTATCTATCCAGCAGCAACAAAATGTAACAGAATATTTTGGGAAGGTTCAGCCTCTTCTTCCATTCCACCAACACCCGCCTCTAATGTCGTGGGCCAGCACAATAAAACAGGAAGTATTACTTTAGGAGCAGCCCTCTGTAATTCTGACAAATTTTAATCATTTAGCCTGAAATTTTATTTGCATTGCAGAAAAGGCCATTATTGATTCTGTCTTCAGAGTAGTGTCTGGACACATTCCGAGCCATGAAAACAGAACATAACACTTCACAGCTACTGCGCTGAGCAAGGCTGAGTGGTAAAACTATTATGGTAAAAGATAATGTACGTGCCCAGGAGGAAGTATACTATATTAAAGAGAGCCAGCAACCCAGGCTCTGAGAAGTCTGAACTCTGGAGTTTCCATTGCTGCAATGTGCTCTTGGTAACACTTTTTTTTGTATGCAATTAAGCATAGGAAATATTTGTCTATGTTTTCTTTGTCAATACTTTCAGCATAATTTAAAAACTCCATTTTTCTGGATGAAGAAAACATTACTGCCGGAAACATATAAGGCAGCAATATGTTGTGAGATGAATGTAAAAGGCTTGCAGCAAGACTGTTTCATGAGGAACTATGCCATCTGGAGCATTAAATATGGCCATGGCAGAAGTTCTTTCTAGCAGGTACCTCAAACACAAAGGATCACATTTCCCTGAAACTGGTCATAGCTGACTCCACATTTCTCAGTAAATTGAATGGCCTTTGCTTGCGGCTGTATCTGTGCCGTCATGCAAGGAACAGATTGACTCTGGCTTGTGACTGTTGGATTACTCCCTGGAGTTGACAAGTGCTCCGTCTTAGCCACATGTGCTTTGTTCAGTCTTTCAAAAGCCCTTTAAACTTCCACTGATGAGAGGTGGCTGAACTGCAAAAAGAGCTTTGCCTTGGTTTTGGTAAGCAAAAAGTAGCTCAGGTGCTTCTTTAACTTAAAGGTACATATAAAAATCTAATCCGGGAAATTTACAGAAGGTATTAACTACATATATTTTGGGACACAATGTGATGAGTCATTTTTTATAAGCTCTTTAGCAATCTGGCTTGAATATTGCCTTGAAAAGTGAAAATGTAACAATAACTCTAGATGCTTTAGCATTGTTCTCCAACATATTCATCCACTTTAATATAATTAAGCTGTTAATATTTTTAAGTTATTTCCATTAAACATATACAGATACACAAACAACTATGCAATTTCAAGGAAATAAAATTTGGATTTTTTTTTTGTGTGTGTTTAAAACTCATTTGAGGAGACTGTTTTAGCTAATAATAAGTTGAGTTGAACCACAGCACATTTTGAGATATATATTCTCACCAAGGTGTGTAGCAAAAGGGAGAAGCTGTCATTTACCAGGATCTCTTCAGTGTGGTAGATGATGGTGGAGAAAAGAGGGGCATACCATGTGGAAATGAATATATTCTCATTATTTTCTATCCTGCTGCAATCCAAGCTCTGTATCAGTTAAAGAGTTCATTCTGTTTTGTCACACAGCAGAAATAGCAAAGAATTCCCTACACTACAAACAGTGCAGTTAGAATCAGTAATTCCTCTGGGAGTACACTTTGGGTGTGGTCACTATGATGCTTATTTATTCAATAGAGAACATATTTTGAAAAATCTTTACATAATCAACACAGTAAATACTGGAAGCTGAAATGCAAAAGACTAAATATGCCTAGGGAAAATGACAGGATGCCAAAACACACTTGTATTCACAAACAAAGGACTAAGTGGTCAGTGAACATAGGAGGTAAACAGATCAGGAAACATTCCACAGTCAAGAAACTCAGCACTGAAACCCCTCAGGAAGGGGGGGGGGGGGGAATTTTTTCAATTAGGAAAAAGTCTCTCATTTATTTTACAGTTTTTTAATTTAATCCGGGGAGCTGGATCATCACAGCATGAAATACGTTACCGTAATAATGAAGCTTCATACCAATTCCAATTTTTCTACAAAACATTTGTAAAGTGCAACCAGAAATGTCACTTCATTTGCATCTGTAGAAGGCTCCAAAAACTTCTGGAGTAGAATTCTATGTATCTCAGTAAAATTTCACCTGTTTACATCTGGTTAGAATTTGGTCCCTGACATGTTTTTCATGTCTGTCTTACAGAAGTGAGGAACTGTGAGCAAGCATTTTCAACAGGGATCAACCAGCTGTATCAATGCAGGAAGAGAATTACTTCATTCTTGTCATTAGACATGATCTAAAATATGAGGGATTTCAGAAAACGTTCCTCATTGAGAATTGTTCAGTGTTCTTGTTTTCTTATTTCTCTGCAGACAGTTGAAAAATATGCAGTATAAAATCATAAGCACTTCTCATGGTATTTTCTGAATGACTGAATCTTGAAGTCTCAGAAATCCTCTGTGTCTTTCTGCAAGGTTTTCATCACCAAGAAGTCTAGAGGGATCAGATAAGCTTTCTTACTTCGGGGTACTTAGCCAAACTGATCAAATGCGTTTGCAAGTAGACCCCTGTCAGACTACCAGCATTTCAGTATTTCCCTGCCTGCTCTTACACTGATTTTTTTTTCTCTTCTTGAGTACATAAAATGTAAGCTTTTAGTCCAGGCTTTTGCTAAATTGCCACAGTTTCATAAGAGAATAACAAAAGTGAAAGATTTGGCAGTAAGCCTCACAGAAAACTGTTCCCTCAGCTCACGCAATATCATGAGTTGTGAGGACTATTTGAAAGTCATTAATGCAGAATTCAGTGTGCTGTCTAATATACTGCAGTCTCCGTGTGATGGAGATGTCTGTCTCAAAGGCAGTAATGTACAGGGTAATATAAAGATATATTGTTGACTTTTTTCAAGACCATAGCTGAGGGAGCTATGAATGTTCAGTCTTGTTACTTCTTCAAATTTCATTGGTTTTTAAAACACATCTTTACTAAGTATCCGAGGCTATGTTCATTTTGTAATAACAACTATGTACAATAGAAAAGACTGAGTATGTTTTGCACAAATATTTCCCAAAAGCAGTTGGAATAAGCATGTGATAATCATCAATGACACAATTTTTGGAGAAAAAAAAAACAAAACAAACACTTCTAGGTGAGTACTCTCTCCATAAGAGCAGGCTCATGAAGACCTGAATCACTCACAGTCTGTTTCCTATATTCCTGTTTGCCTGAAGTAGAAAAACAAAATATATTCTGGAAAAGCTGCATATTCTAGAGAGTGAAAAGGTTGATTATGACTCGCTTCCACTGATACTGATGTTTATGATCATTAACACTATTAATACCATCTCTTTTTTTTCCATGATCTCAAAAAAATCCTATCACATGTAAGAGCAGAATGTAGGCCCACAATATTATAATTATTATTATTATTATCATTATATCAATATTATCTTCCCCCATAGAAAACCTGCCCTGGCAAGCAAACCTCTGCAATATTCTCACTGCTCACCTCCATTGGCTGTGTACCCCATGTTAGCACATTTTCAGAAAATGATAGAAAACTACCACATCTGTGTAGCCAGAAGATCAGTTCTTTGTCAGGGCTCCATACAGAAGTTCACAAAAACTAGTGGAGAAAATGACAGAAGCTTTGACATCTTCACGTACCTTAAAGGCTTTCACTGCATCAGGCAGCCATAGTGCTTGTGCAGCAAGTTCAGCTTCTTCAGCATTCAATCAATATTGAAATGAGAGAATCCATTTTGCTCAAAAACACGATCAAGTATTAGCTGTGCTATTTTTGGCAAAAAAAAACACATTTTCCTTGAATACTACTTTCTCAAAATCACCGTAATTTTCAGCAGTTGCGAAGTAATTAATCCTGATAACAACCCCAACCCTCATTTTTACAGATAATTAGTAGGTGGGGGGTTGCTAGTTCTTTCTATCATAGTTGGAGAAATCCTTTGTTCTCAGTCTGCAGTTTACATGGCAAAATGTTTCATGCTAAATTTATCATTGTTGATTATTTGCTTGAATGCTCTGGGTGGCCTTTTGGGATTTTTCTGGAGTCTTGCTGGTCTGTAGCTTGACAGCTATACCACAGTAAAACAAAGCTATGATTATACACACTAGTAAACAACTTCCCTTCAAAAGACAGGAAAAAAAACAAAACAAAAATGGGAAACAGGACGGAAAGCTGAAGAAGATGCAGCTAATTTCTTTCTAAACTTGGGATCTGTGTTTGGTTAGACAATGCCAGGGACAAAACCAGCTGCTGTGCCCTACTGCTGCCCAGACTGAGTGACTCTATTCTCATACTGACACTTCTCAATCTACTTTCATAGCTGGATAAAATTCTTTGTTCTGGTGCTAATACAGTACCGATCCTTCCACTATGCAGGGGAAGAGGCACAGAAAGAAGTGCACTATGAGAGGAAATATTTTCTCCCAGATTATACACAAAGGAGTGCTATGTCCTTTATCTGGACATGACTCACATGCATCTTTATGTCATTTCTGTGTTCTGTTATTGCAGGTTCTTAGCATTTCAGCCATGACAAATAGTTAATAATGTTCAATAACTATGATATGTTGCCTAACTCTTATTTGGCATGGATATTAATAATATTGAAGTAACCATCAGAACAGAGACCTTAAAGAAACTTTCAAAATGGGGAGCACTGAGAAGTGTGAAAGTAGCTTCAAACCTGTACAGTGAATTCTGGTGTCCAAGACCTAAATATTGAATTTCAGTGAATTTCAGAAATTCTGGATCTCTAAGTGTAACATAACTCCCTTTTCCTTTCTTTTCTTTTCTTTTCTTTTCTTTTCTTTTCTTTTCTTTTCTTTTCTTTTCTTTTCTTTTCTTTTCT
>JAOWBP010004028.1:6880807-6892459 GCA_028571105.1 Tragopan temminckii | reverse complement strand
GCCACAAGGGCACACTGCTGGCTCATGGCCAACCTGTCGTCCACCAGGACACCCAGGTCCCTCTCCGCAGAGCTCCTAAAAGGCATTCTAAAAGAATTGCTCCTAAAAGAGCAATCTAAAAGGCATTAATATTCCTGCAGTTCTCTAATGATTTTAGAGAGGTGATACTATTGCAAAAGAGAATTTCTCTTTAGGGCTGCTGGAGACAGATTGCCATAAGTTCTTTTATGTTGTTCAAAATTGACAAAATTGATATATAATTGATAATAGTATCAATGCTATGTCATCCTATCACTTGTTTTGCACTTCTGAGCTATATCGATCCAGACTAAAGTAGACACCTTAGAAATAAAGATAAGGTTTCCAATCACGACACTTTGGACAGGACAATCTTCATGACAGCTCTGTTTTCTTAGGAATTTCCCCAGTTAATAGGAAAAAACCTCACACACACAAAAAATCATAACAAAATCTGGTTAAGAAAAGTAGGGTTTTTTGGACTATTAAAGTAAGAAAGAAATCCTGAAAACATTTGTGGGAAATTATGCTTTTTATGGAGATGCTCTTAAAAGGAAGTGGTAGAAATAAAAAGTCCTACTCCTCACTAAGACTAGCAGATTCTTGATGCCTTTTGAAAAAAAGTTGAGTCTTCCTCACCACTCATTAATTTCTTCAGCACGTGTGTAGAAAGTCTCACTTCTCTAAGGCGCTGAATCACAGAGGGCTTAACAGATAACTGAACACCTGTAATCCTGACTTGTTTTGTTTTGGTGCTTTTGGGCAGGTTAAAATGTCATCTTCTGCCTTTTGCTTTTTAATATAAGTAAAAACCTTTTTTTTTTTTTTTTTTTTTTTTTTTTTGATACAACACAGCTAGAATGTGTCAGGGATGTAGACTTCTCTCAAACAGGCACTGAAATACTGAATCTACTGACATTCTTTCTTTCAGGTGAAAAGTAGGAAGAATTCAACAATATATGGTCCAGCAGTGCACCTGAAACTCCTGCTTCTAAACTACTTTGTAGAGAAAGCTGTGAAAGCTAGCATTATACACTAGGACCTCCACCTTAGAGTCAAAATGACACAGCACAGTGGAAAAGCTTACAAGTGCAGTGAAAAGAACGCTGAAAGAATAAGAGCAACACAAAAAGACAGTTTTTCCCTAGGTGGAGGCAATATCCTGTAATTAATAACAAAAAGGAAGGAGGGAGCCCCCCACTTTATATAATTCACAGCATACACACTTAAATCAAAGTCACTCCTGCTGTAACACTGCTGAATAACACTAGCGATAAAGTTAGACCATAAATCTCAATACCATTGCCTGTTATGATGATGATGACTAATTTATTCCAGATTGAAGACAAGGGGTTATAAAAACAAATTTATGGCCACTGTATTTATTATAATTAATTTTCTCCACAGTGAAAGCACAGTGTTTTGGAAAAAAAAAAAAAAAGTGACCTTTTTAGAAGTGCCTTATTCAATGCATCATTGTTGTATTATGGAGCCTGGCTGCATCCAGCCTTGACAAAGTTAGAGACGAGTTCTTGTGCTCAGGGAAGCAATGATTTCATCAGTCACATCAGATCTGGGTACTTCAACATCCACATCTTGTTTCTTTTAAATATCCATTTTGCCAACAGATAGACGAGGTTGGACAGTCCTGATGTAAAAGTAAGAATTTACATCCAAACCTGCTTGCTTATGCTTAAATAGGTGAGGTGATATTTCTTTCTTCAGCAAGTGTGCGACTGCACCAAACTGAGCTGG
This sequence comes from Tragopan temminckii, assembly GCA_028571105.1. Lineage (NCBI taxonomy): Eukaryota > Metazoa > Chordata > Aves > Galliformes > Phasianidae > Tragopan > Tragopan temminckii. The sequence goes on along the minus strand of JAOWBP010004028.1, from coordinate 6,890,686 downwards.
AAGGGGAACACCAATCTCCTTACTAAGTCCTGCTTCTCTCAAGTACTAGAGCTCCATACTTTCACACAGAGTAATTACTGCTCAGTCCTGCTGGCATTGGCACCAGCTATGTCCTTGATTAGAAAACAAAAACAACAAAAAACTCCAAAAAAAAAAAACCAAACAATAAAACCATCTCAAAGGGCTTCAATATGCAGAGGAAGATAAAGAATAGCCGTGGTGTGCTCCTTCGAGTTTCCAATAACTGACTCAACTCTCCACCCTCTGCTGACTCAAAGCAGCAGATCAAGAAATTTGTGTCGTCTAATCATGACGAGATGGACTAAAAAGTGTAAGAAACTTCCTAAAAACAATATTCTGATTAATAGTTCCTTTCTTACGATGGTTGGGATCATGTTATAGCTAATAAAATAAAATGCTGACATATTTCTTAAAATTGTATGCAAATTACTATTTTATATAGATATGCATATAGCATGGATAGAATTATACTAAACACGTGGATTGGCTTATACTATTTCCTCTCTGAAATCTATAGTTCTGTTCTTCTAAAACAGTAATAATTTCTGGATGCAAATATGATTTTAATCAGCACAATCCTAGTGTTTGCCGCCTCTGTCGAAGAGGTAGCTCACTGTAATTACTTTCTCAATCATTCCCCATGAATCAAGCACTTCAGGCAATGCTCAACTTTGCTTAATCACTGGAAATAATTTAAATTTTAAATTTTAAAAACAAGATCATATTAGAGTGCCATCTTTATAACTTATTTCCCAATAGTTCCATTTTGTAGTAAATTTTAAATTGTGCTTATATAAAGAAACCAAAAAATATCAAGGGTTTATATGAAGCATAAAAGAAATGTTGCTCTTAAGATGTTCTATTAAAGCTGCTTTTGAATGAAAAAATGCCAGTCTGCTAGCTATACATTTTTGCAGAGGAGAAAAGGGTGAATGGCTTACACTAGAAGTGCGCAGTAAACAACAGAAATAGCTAGAGAATGTATGGATCTGAAAAATGTCAGGAGTCAGCAAACATAAAACAATTTAGATTTGATGATCACTGGCTGAAAGTAACACCTAATCTTCAGACCCTTGCTCTTTCAACTGCAAGACTTCATCTAGTACCTAATGTCAGATTACATCACAATCCACTTGCTACAAACAAAGTCTGTGGAAATTATAGTTCAAATAGATAGATGCCAAACCGCAGCTTTCTAGGCCTAAGTGTCAGTTCATTAGAAAATAAGATCCTACCTGTCCCAAGAAAACAATTTGAGCTAATCAACATCTATTCCATAATAAACTTTTGGCCTTAAAAACCATTAAGAATTAATATTCCCTGCCTATAGACAACTAATCAACAGCTAAAGTCATAATGGTTTTTTTTTTTTTTTTTTTTTTTGGTCTTAATTTCATCTCATATGTAAGACTCCAATCTAAAATAATAATGTATTACAGTATTTCTAGCCTCTTTCTTTCTTTACTTTCAAGTTAATGACAACATATATTCGGGAAATAAATAAACACCATCAGCTTAAAGAAATACGAAATAGCTCTCAGCCAGTTTTCCTGGGATGTTTAGCATGCATAGGTTAATCAAACATATAAAACACTACTGGATATGCTTAGAGGTTCCTTAATTTCAAGTCTGTAAAAGTTCTAAAAAAATAAAGATAGGAAAAATCCATAGTGAGGTGGAAATCTTATTCTAATCTAGGTAAAAAAGAAATCTGCTGTCCACACAGATTTGTGAGTTGGGAACCAGACTGCAAAAGAGGAGATCCAAGTTCTATTCTCCACCTAGTTTGATGCCAATTAATTTCCGGCTCCATTTCGCTGTTAATTAGGCCTGTTCAGAGTCCAACTTTTCCAAGTCACAGATTGCCAGTAACCATGTGATCATGCAAATGAAGCTCTGCTATTAACATTGCTAGTTAGCACGGAACAAAAATAACAACAATTTAAACATTTCCACTTTTCATTCACTCTCAGTAGAAACAACTAGATGCAGATAAAGTGAAATCATCTGGGTTTTGAATAGCAAATTCTACCTACAGCAGCTGAGAATTTGCTTTTATTAAAGACAAGGTTATCAGAAACTATAATCTTTTCCAGAGAGTCGATGATGTAAACTATTAATTTTTCTTTTCCCTAGGCATGTTTCCGGCTCTCTGTAAAAAGAAAATCAGAATGCAAAGTTGCATGGTGAAAATAAAATATCTTATCAAGCTACTATGGGGAAAAAAAAAAAAAAGTTAAAAAAATTGGGAATTGCAATTCATAATAAGAATCAAAATCTTTATATTTGGAGATAGAATCAGTCAGTTATGTACTCTCCTCAACAGGACTGCATTACAGCAGGAAACAAGTGCTTTATTTTCCATCAAAGAACGATGGGTTTACCTACAGTTCCCAGATCTCTGCAGTAGCAGATAGCCCTGTTTATTGTGGGGTAGCTGATAGCATTGGCTGTTAACAGTGAATTGCATTTTTTTCTGAGCGCAAATCAAAGTTTGATGGCTATACTGTGAATATGAATGACTAGCTTCTGCATCTTACAGAAACACATCATTCCAAGTTCATGAGAAGCAAGTTGCTGATTTTTTTTTCTTCTTCCTTTTCATAAATAAACTACATTATCGTTAGATATAGGCTAGTTGTTACCAACTTTATTACTACCTCTACTCATTTGATCTCAGGATGAATCTTTTGACATTGGGCTTCATTATTTTTTTTATTGCATTTGAATGCAAACAGGGACAGGCTAACTGTATCTCCTGCAGAAAAGGATACACCACATATTATAATTTTTTACCTCATCCATACTGCATTTACTTGTTGGTTAATCTCATACTGATTTTAAAGTCAACCTTTTAAAAAGCAGCCTCAGTTACTGTTATCTGTTATCATGTTATCTCTTGATGTTTTAAAAAGATTTTTCTCTTCAGCATTGCCATATTAAAAAACTAACTGAACAAATTCCAGGGAATGATACCTGTCCAAATAAATAGGGGAGAATTCAAATGTAAGACATTACAGAACATCCCTCAGGAGGATCAAAAGCATGAAGTAAGTTGTAAAACCTAACAAATATTTCTCCATTGGATGGTGTTCACTTGAGACATTTATAACAACGGTGTCTGCTGCAAACATAATGTTAAAGTCAGTATGTCCCTTCTTTTATTCATTAAAAGCATTCAGGGTTTTAAAATATTTTTTTCTGTTCAAAATCTAGTCAGCAGGATTCAGAAGATTCCTTTTCTACAGTAATGTAATAAATTAATTTTGCAAGTAAGAAAGTGAAAAGAATAACTAATGTGAACAAAACTGTCCGTAGTCATGATGGTTATTATCTAGCTAGAGAGGGGAAAAAAAACAACACAAAAAACAACAACAACAAAAAGAGAGAAAGAAAGAAGACTGGCACTTGGAAATATATAAATGTCTTTTTTCCTCCAAAGAAACCAAGATAACTCTAGATAGCCTTTTTCCACACACAATATAAGAACATCACTGTTAGATGGGATAATTCCAAGATATTGAATGAAGAAATTTTGAAATTCTATTCAGCAAAGATACTGCATGAAGTCTTTACAAAACAAATGGAGTCCAAAGGAAATCAAATGATCCCTGAATGCGTGGACTCTCAAAATTCATGTAACATGGGAACAATCAACTGAATATCGATGCAAGGACTTCTTGTGCATTTCCTCATATCCAGGAGGAATAAGCCCAGGGGACTGATTCTCTTTTTACACCCCCTCTGATCCATTTATATGCTTTTGCTTCACATCTGTCTTAATGGAAGGATGCTTCTAGTGCCAAGATTTTTATAAATAGCAGCACTTAAATCCATGACAAGTACAATTCACACTGCTTGTAGTCAATGGGAGTATGTCTCTAAGGCTTTGTAAGCTGTGTATAAAAGTGTGTCTTAGGCTGAAATCTGGCATGCATAGATTTCACGAAAACGGGAATCTGTAGTTCTCTTTAGAGGACAGTTAGATGGAAGGAGTATGGTTTTATGCATAGCCAGGCAGACTACTATCTCAGAAACAACAACTTAGCAAGTTCCCATTTATTTTTTTTGCTAGGTAATTACATGTCTAACATGCACGTGGAGGAGTAGAAGTACTGAAATGTGAAGTTCCCATGGATGAGTTTTCAGATCTGAAAGTGCTTTGTCAAAATGAGACCACAAGATAAGTAAATTCACGACCCTGGTTTCCACCGCAAGGTATATTGCCCTGTTCATATTTTGTCATGCTTTTGCTTTCTGAAATAAGTAATATGCTAACAACCACAGTAGCTGCATCTAAGAGACGTTAATCTTCCTACTAACTCTCACAAAAGCAGAGAAATTGCATGCTAAGGTTAAAAACCGGTGCTATAAACACAGACTTATTTATGCAGGTAAGTATTTTCTATTTTAGCAGAGGAGTGCATCCGCTATCCTCAATTTTACACTTCCATATTTTTTTTAACATACTGAAGACAGAGAGAAATTTGTAAAATGTTCTTCTAAATTAAGTTTTTTATTTCTATTATACTCTGATTTTACCTCTGCTTTCAATAATTCTGTCAAAGATTCAATAGCTTGACTGTCCAAAAAATCACTTATGTCAGCCATCATGAACTGTTGATATTAGTACATAAATAAATTATACCTCCTCCTCCAGTGTTCATCAGTTTGTATTTAATGCACCATGAAACACTACTGGCCTTTGCCAGATAGAAAAATAAAATGTAACATGAGCCTGTCAAATCTGCTTCTCATGGTCCAACACCACTATGGATGATGAACTGCAGTGTTCAGTAGGAGTAACAAGGAATGCTGTGCCTATCCTGAGCTCTCTTAAGAGTCCCTCCTCTTCGTCCATCTTGGGCAAAGTGCCAGCACATGTGCAGTGTTCCAACATCATGGTAGTGAGAAGTACTAATCCTACAGCAGATCAGACACACATCTGATCACAGCCTTAAGAATGCAAATCCAGTGCTCCCGTGAGTATGAACAGACTTTCACCTAAATCACCCCAAACCCAAGTCCATATAGAGAAAGAAAAGACACCTGCACAAGCAGAGCTCAAGAGTTATTACAAGTGGAACTGCCATGCTTTATACAAAACCTGCTGCTGTGCCAGGACTGACCTGCTTGCTCCTGCTGAATCAGAATGAGGGAGGATAGAAGCTACCTGCTGAGGTCTCACATGAGGCTTCTCTTCTCTTGGCATCCTCTGCTTCTTAAAGTTAATAAAAGAAAGCCACTTATTATTTGGCAGTAATTAGTCCTTAAAAGTGCTTTGCAAATACAGCTAATTGATTAAGTAGCCTGTGCAAAAGAATCAAAACACTAGCTTTAATTAACGTCCTTAAAACCTGCATACTTCATTACTTCACACAGAGTAAAAGAAATCCTTTTCATCAGCCAGATGTACAAAAGAAGAGGGGGCAAAAAAAGAGTACAGGTTAATTTCTAAGTGAGTCTTCTGTATTAATTATGCAGCCTTTTTCATCACCCTGTGCAAGATTTAACATTTAAAAAAATATATCTAAAATAACTTGCCTACACAAACAAAAAAGGCTGTCAATAATCTTGGTTCTAAACCCTTATGTCAGTACCTATCTTTATTTCAGAGGAACAAGCAGATGGATTCAATGTCTCTAAAATCCATGCCTGCAAGTGAAACTTGTCCCCCACCAGGGATCTGGCATTGCCAGAAAGAGCCTACAGCATCTGCAGAGAATTTAAGGCATCCTGCTTTCCAGCTCAGGTCATCTCCATCTCTGTGTGCATTTAATCAAACAGGGCAAACGTTCACATCTTCGACTTTCAAATACCTCCGCTTGGGATTGCTCACCAGTGGTTATCTTCCACAGATTCACAATGGTTGAAGTGTGAACGGACCTGTGGAGGCCATCCGCTTCAACGCCCTGCTCAAACAGGGCCACCCAGAACAGGTTTTCCAGGACCAAGTGCAGATGTTGAAGATCTCCAAGGGAGGAGACTCAAAAATTTCGATAGGCAAACATGCATCTGATATAAGTTAGAGAAACTGCAAGACTCTACCGCTTCTGCTCCCTATACCTGTAGACGGATACTGGTTAGTCAAATGATGGTTTGGAATTGGTCCAAACAACCACAGCATAAGCCATAAGATCTAGTGGAGCTCAGGAATGGCTTGTTAGCACATAAAAACTTGCCTAGACTATTGAGACTACTCCACCATGTGCAAATTAAATGAGGATGGGCACAAGAGATTGCATTAGCTGATAAAAATTTGAATATTTGCACCATTGAAGCTTTTTAAAAATTACATATTAGAGAGAAGGCATCAAACAAATACATACTATATATATATATCATTATTTGCAACAACATATGCTAGAACGTAGAATTCGGAATTTGAAGGCAAGAACATACATTTTACTTTTCCTCATGGGCAAAAAGTAAAATACTAACCTACTGTGTACAGAATGAAGTCCTGCACATATTTCTCATGAGATTTACTGTGTATAAATGAAGAGTTAGAAACGGTAATCGAGAAAATGTGCCTATATTTTCATATACAGATATAAATCTTTTCTTTAGAGATATTTGAAGCCCAGTAAATTGCCCCTTGCATATGAAGCTTTCTTTTTAAATCTTAAGTAAATTCCACTGCTTCTCTATTGCATAATGAAATAGCCAATCATGCTGAGGAGGTGATGTTAAGCTTGCCTGAGCTTGCAGCAATGGTTGAGAAGATTTCATACTTCAGAAATGCCATAAAATCCTTCATCACAAAAATTCAATTTTTTATAATCCCCAGGAGTCTCTGTGCTGTATCTAATGTTAAAATCTCAAAACAAGAAACCAAGCCCAGACACGTTCACCTCCCATTCAATCCTCTACCTTCTTTTAGCTCTTTAAAACATATAGTTCTTTTTTCTTCACTGTTTTATTTAAATTCTGACCCAGTGGGAAATATGTGCATGCATATAAATATATGAAATTTATGCTTTTTTATGCAAAAGAATATATAATTCCAGTTTTGCCTGAGAAATAATTAATATAGAATCAAGTGTTATCTTCCAGTGTGTCTGAAGAATAGCTCTTTCAAAAGACAGCATTCTATTTTTCTAAACATAATAAATTAAGTAAGAATAGACTATTCTATGTGTAACATTTACTCCAAACAGCCATCACTGAAGATTCTCGATTGCGTTAGCTTAGTTTGGATGTATTTACTGTAATTGTTTTACAATATAAGGCAGCACTCCATTCTGACAAGCAGTATGTAGAGTTTTGACAAGCACTTGCAGTTTTGCTGCAGCATGAGCCTGTGCTAGACTCCTCAGACTGCGCATGCCTTGGTCTGCCACTTGTAGATAAAAGTACACAAAGCAAAGAAACATGTATGAAGAATGGCATCAACACTGAAGTCTTGATCATAGCAGTATGCTTGAGTCTTGCACAAAGATAAATAAGTTATGTGTTTGAATGAAGTTAATTTAACGTTACATCCACAACTGCCCTTTTTGACATTCCAGTTATTCCATGCAGCTCTTAGTGATGGAATGCAGGAAATAAAGTGGTATTTAGTATTTACCACTCATAGTATTCATTTGCCAAATGAGGTTGTCCATTGTCAATGGAAATAAACTCCTCCAAAGGAGCACAGTTTATCCAGTAGATAAGCTTGTTTCTGGGAAGACTTGGGCATGAAACACCCTGTTGTTCAGGGAGGAAAAAAAATCAGCCTCCTTCACTAACAAGTGTTTTTAATACTGCCCTTTTATCTCTTTTGTGGCCTCCACTCTTCTTCTACTTGTACTATGTCTTTCCAAATAAGATTTGTCTTTTTTTTTTTTTTTTTTTTTTTTCATGAAACATATGTACTATTAATATCTATTGTAAGATTTTTCCAGATTATAAATTGGCCAAATTATTTTCACCCAACGAAGAACAGACCTTTACCTTAATTCAATCAGAGTAATAGTAATAGCGAGTTATATTGCAAATAAACACAAACTGTTCTTATGAGCACAGAGTTTAAAATTATTTTATAAAACAAAACTGAACATTATTTATAGCAGTAACTAAATTATATTATTGATACTTATATCTCTCACCAAAGAGAATGTGATCAAAAGCAATACAATGTCATTTATTAAATATCTCTCAGCAGAATTGAGATATTCACTGGATGAATGATCAGGCCCAGAGAATTGAGCCCTGTTGAGTAAAGTCCAGCTGGAGGCAAATCCCTAGTAGTGTATCCAGGGGTCAACAGGTCAAGCAGCGCTGTTAAACATCTTCATTAATCACCTGGATGGTAGGACAGAGCGCACCCTCAGTAAAGTTGAAATGATACAAAACTGGGACAGATATATGATATTCCATATGTTATGCTACCATTCAGAAGGACACGGACAGACTGTAGAACTTGGCAGAGAGTACTCTCATGAAGTCAAGAGGAGATGAAAAGTCCTATATCAGAACAGGAATAACCCCATAAACCAATACATGCTGCAGGAGGCCAAGTGGAAAGCAGCTGAGGTCTTCCTTGCACACAAAGCGGGTCTATACTATCACACAGCTACTTGAATGAGAAAGAAGAGTAGCAGGGATGACTTGGAGGCAGAACTGTTCATGTTCTTGCCCTGTACACTCATGCTTTGCCATGCTACCCACCTGTATGCATGTGTCACCCTCAGTCATGACAGACAGCAGCACCAGTAAAGAGAAAACTGGCAAGAAGTTGCATCAACTAGATGCTAAGTGTGAATCTTGAATATCAAATGTCAGTTGTAGACAGACCAAGAATAAGAGATGCACAGTAGTCAATTTTTCACTTGGGAATAACCCGGTATTTTCAAACATTTAATATATGCAGTGCTGAAGATAGGATTGTACATTTTATTTTCCTTAACTACTCTGTCTTCCCTTTCTGAAGCATCCAGAAAGGGAGAAGCTATAAAATGTGCTTTCTGAAAGGTGTATATCCTAGCAGCTTGCCCTCACATTGCTGGTCTACCTGGCTGAGTACAATAGCTTACTACTGTTTCCATCAGTGCTGATGACATGTTTAAGGAAAAGCGACTTGAGATCTCTGGGGTTCAGTAATTGGATTTGGAGCCTTTAACCTCCTGGTCATAGGATCAGATTCAATTCCAGTTCATAGCATCTGAAAATCATTAGCATCACTGATCTGTTCAGCGGCATATGTGAAATGAATGTGTGGTTCCAGCTTAGCTACTAGTGGGAATGAGTCCCTTGTTGACCCTCTCAGTAGAAAAGCAAGGGATTAAATGAGTAAGGAACATTAGTTAGCTTTTTATCCAAAAGGGTGGTCTCTCTGGTCAGAGTTGAGACAATTTATCTGGTGAGTTTTAGTGCTGCTTGCCTGCAGTAGTCTTGATGCATGTAAAATTTCAGGCTTCAAGTGTGCGTGTTCAGAACTTTAGAGTTCCTATATTTATTTTGGATTAAAAGAAAAAAAGAACACACACAAAAGAATAAAATCTGCATCCAACTTTTGTTTAAATATTTGTTCAACTCAGCTGTATTTGATTCCAGTCTTTCAGAATTCTCTGCAGGCCAGGATTGGGCAGCAGCACAGTAAACTGGATCTGGTTAGGGTGCCTATATCCAGAGGTATTGTGGCTTACATGGAATTGGACTAATAAAAATGTCACCAAAACAGAATGCACTGCCTCTTAAGAGATCTTTTCGCCTTACAGGAAGCAGACCAACAACTTTTATAAAAAGAAACAAACAAACAAACAAACAAAAAAAAAAAAAAGAAAGAAAGAAAAAGAAAAAAACAGATGTGACGTTATAAACATTTATCTGACCTTACAAACTCTTATACTCAAGAAGTTTTCAACCTGTGCT
>JAOWBP010004028.1:6852787-6872423 GCA_028571105.1 Tragopan temminckii | reverse complement strand
CTCCCTGCTGTCACAGACAGTGCCATTGTTCCCAAGGCATTATTATCCTCCTGTCTGTGTGCAGGAGCAGCTTCCTCTTTGCTTTGCCCACCTTAGTCCCTTACTACAACATCTAAATGTTTCTTGAATGTCTCCAAGGATAGTAACTCAACCACTGCCCTGGGCAGCCCATTGCAGTGCCTGATCACTCTTTAGGAGAAGACATTTTTCCTAATATCCAACCTGAATGTCCTCTGGAGAGATACACATGCATAAATACATGTATATGTGCACACGTATACATATACATATAAATAAATATATAAAAAATAAATTTATGAATAGATGAATTGGAGAAACGGTTCACGCAGATATTTGCCAGTATGAGTATTTTTGGCAGGATACTTAGACCTGAATGCAAACAACAGCGCTATATTACAACTCCAGTAGATACTATTGCAAGCATTCGTATGAGTCTTTCATTTATACAAGTTTGGAATACTGTGTTGCCATGAAGTGCAACATGAAAAAGGAGGTAGTTGGAATGAATTTGCCAATTTGGAAGGTAAAGTATCCATTTTTTATCATCCAATTTTATTCTAGTTTTCATACTAAACAAGAACAAACAGACAAACCCAAAGACCTGCAAATGGGATATAAAGAGAAGTGATACTATTAAAAGAATAAAAATAATTTTCCTTATGAATTCTTTATCCGTGTACAAGTTGCTGGTGAACAATAAAATATAGTGAAGATTGCTTCAGAAATTAGGTCTTGACCTGAGTTGTTGAAAAATAGCTCAAAGCAAATTGAAAACATAAATGGATTAGGTGAAGTTTCAAACAATAGATCAGAATAATGAAGACAAAGTTCGTGTCATAACAAAAACTAATCATTAAAATTCATGTTACCATCTCTACAGAAAATAGATAAGTCACTCCACATCTAGAACGTTATATATAATGCACTATAATGCTACAGGAAACTAAAATACATGCACACACACACAAAAAAAAACTTCTTAGATTTAATGATGCTCAGGTCATTGTGACATCTGCCAGCAAAATCAAAGAAATTAAGATCTAAGATTGGCATGGTGAGTGCTATCTTTGTGCCTAGGACCTCAGCAGTGTGCACAAGAACTGTGGGATGAGTTTAGCTGAACACAGCATTCAGCACTGAACCTGACTGTAATCACAGATGGCTGAATTCTCCAGTTACACCAGCAATTGCTCACCTACCTTTGCTGAGTATCTCCAGTTTAACTGGAGTTCAACTCCAGATTGAGACTAGAATTTGATTCATGGAAGTTACTTGGATTATACCTGTTTTAAACCAAGAGCATAAGCAGAACTGAATCTATACTCTCCGTGTTTCTGACTTCTCAGATCACAAAAACACTCTGCTGCATGAACACAGCTACTCTTTCAACCAAACAGTTGGACAAACTGATAGTGTGGGTTTCAAAAGTTGTTACTTTAAATGAAACTACTGTTCAGGAAAACTGATGGATTTATAGTTTTGGCTTCAAAAGATGAATCTCTATTAATGTCATCCTATAGGTAGAGGACAGGTAGCACAGGTAGCAGCACTGCTCTCCCCACAACATCTGATCTGAATTGCATTCCATTATGAGCTAGTTGGCTGTATTTTTACACGCACATTAATGTTCATTGCAGGCAAATAGTAGAAACCAGTTTTATGACAGTTCTCATTAAAAACTGGTATAATTTCCAATAGATTTAACCAGTCTGCAAATGTAGACTGTTACTGTAATACTTTACCTAGCAATATCTGATTCTTGGATATATACCAGACTCAGGCTGACACGTAAGTACTTGATCAGCTCACACTATGCAGGTGCTTCGGCCGCCACCATCTATTTTTATCAGTCATGAAAACACTTGTCAACAGAGCAATCACTCATTCTGAGACTGACATTGCTGCATCAAGCAATTTATATTAGTCCAGAGCTGCAATGACATTTCTTAACTTGTATTTTATGGGCATTTCAGTTTTTGAATTTGTGAGGGGAGGAAAGGACTAAGCTGGCTGGTTAAATTATTAGACTACTCTCTAAATACTCATCCATCCAAAAAGGTAAGCCAGTTTCAACTGTAAAAATCTACATATGGACAACAACCTTATTACTACTGACAACAGTCGCTTATTTTCAAAGTTGAATATGCTGCTGAATAATGCTCTAGATGGCAGGTAAGCTATGTTTATCCAGTATTTTACTACATATCCCGTTCTTATCTAGTCTAATTGTAAAAGAGAGAGAGAGAAAAAAAAACAAACATCTAGCAACTATGCAACCTAGATGACATCTTATCTAGCAGAGCCCAAAGTAGTGAGATATGGCCAAGTTTTCATTGGGAATGAAAGACAGCTGTATGTCCTGGGTCAGTGTCAGTCACTGCCATGAGCCACTGTGTGGCTCAGCTCATAGCTCTTTACAAGCCCTTTAAAAATCAAACCCCAACCCTCCCTTAAATGCATAATCAGAAAACTAATACACCATACAACTGAGTGAACAAACTGGATGCTTGAGATTTTATCGAATAAACTTGATTGTGACTATATTGCACGTTATTTCCATCTGCATCTATAAGTTATATCCTTGATTTAAATGCAGAGACAATGGGGTCAATTACGGCTGAAGCTGTCATTGCACACAGCTTTGAAGGATGAAAAAGGGATTTGGATATGAAGAAGAAAAAAAAAAGGCAGATATGGCCAGTATCTGTCTCTTACACATCACGGATAAGTCACTTGGATTTATTCTTTGCGTCTATGAGGGCAATATATCTTGGTTCTTATTTGGTTCATCTGAGCCTACCCTGAATTTTACTGGAAAATACCAGTAGAATTAGGCCCACTCTGCCACATCCAAAACAATAGCAGTCAAGATGAAAATAAGCCTTTGTAGATATTTCCCTGCTGTCCCTCTTGTTCTCTTGCACATTTCCCTATTACAGGCTATCTTTACTTTCTTTCAACATCAATTTTGTTGTTGTTTGTTTTATTTCCATATTTCCTCTTTTCTTGGACAACCACATTGCTGATCTCATTCCACTGGTGTCTCTTGTCCTTTTGTCAGTATATTTCTTCTCTTTTCCTGTACCAAGCAGGCACAATTCAGTTGGTTTTTCTCCATTTCTCTCTACTTCTACAGAGCTAGAGGCAGCAGAAAACTAAACAGAGGGCTTTTGTCATGGACATAATTCAGTCCACCAGCCCTACATACATATCCACCCTATGCAGAAGGTTGGATAGGGCAGTCCTGGAAACCCTGCTGTAACTACTGAAGAGAGTGGTATTCTGCAATACAGACGTCATCTAAGAGGCACCTGAAATTTTGTTGGCTGATAAATTCTATTTATCTAGTATGGGCTCACAGGGAACTATCTAAGCAACTTTTAGATTCATTTCAGGCAATAAATCTAAAGCAAATTTCTGAGATTAATGCTCAAAAAAATGTGAATGACTTGGACTTTTACTCAAGCTACACAAAGCGCACAATACTAAACTGAAAACTGTGAGCATTCTTCACTGAAACTCTCAGTGTAGCTAAGGATCATATCTGCTCCCTGTTAATAATTAATCCACTACCCAAATTCTCAAAGCGAGTATCCAGCAGCAGACAAGCCAGTGTCAGGTGGACAAAAGTACCTGTACCATTAAAGTAACAGAGATGAATCAGTGTCTGCAATATTAATTTGAAAAGACTTGCAGTGTAATAGATTCACACTAACTCAGCTTATATTTTAATGAATTTATCCCTACAGTAGCACGAACCAGAAGAAAAGGGAAAACATAAAACTAGTGGTTTAAAAATAAATAAGAGTTGGATATTTAATAGCACCAGAAGGCTTTAAATTCACTCATTGTTACTCCCCTCACCTTCTCTATTGCTGAGTTCATAGAATCACCTTATACAGACTTCAAGCATACGATGAATATTGTTTTACGGCATCTACAAATAATGAAGGATTAGAGAACAAATACAAAAAAGATAATTGACTTTAAGGCATCAACAGCTGCACTTAACACTGGAGGAGTGCCCAGAACAGTTGCTTTGAAATCCCCCTGTTTTTTCTTGATAAATACATTATAGAATCATGAAACAAAGCCTGTAAACAAATTATGACTACTTATCTCTTATGTGTCATTCTCTTTTGCGTGTTTTATTCTGCCTTAGTTTGGCATTGTTGTCTGGTTGCAGTACTGTATCATTTGTTTTTATGAAGTAATTACAGTTGGAAATAAGTTTTGTAAACCTGATTTACATCCCTCCAAAATCTACATAAATTCATTACAGCCTTAGCATTTCTGGTTCAGCTCTGGGGCCACTAGAGGCATTTTTTACCACATTTATTTGGACAATGAGTCTCTGAACTCATAATCCAGTTACACCAGTTTCTATATCCTTTGACAACAATCCAAATGGCTCTCAAATTCCTTGCCTCATCTATTTAGATACTTGAGGTTTTCATTCAAGCTGCTATGTTGTCAGAATAACTAGTTCTGTCTATTCTTTAGTCTTTTTTTAAGAGCTGAAGGAGAAAACTCAAGATCTAATGTAATGCTACTGTTCTCTACCATAAAATTCTACTAAACTGAAATCAAGTGATGCAAGCAAAGGTCAAAATTGGATTGGAGTAGGTAAAATCAGTGGATTAACAATAACTCTGAACTGAATCACCATGTAGTTCAGTCACCAAATTAATACAAGCAGTCACCATGCAGCAGACACCTTCAGTAAATCTCACGCAAGGAAGGAAGAGTACACTAAAATAGGGTAAAATTAAATATCTGCCTTGTTTCATACTAGAAATTTCCCGTTGCATTTTCTATATTCCTGTCAAGTTGGAATGTCTTGGGCCATAAGAACACTTAACATTTAACTGAACTGCTCATATGCTTAAAATTATACAAATCCTTACACATTTGATGTTTTTGGAAGCTCATATGCATCTTAACCACTGAACATGAAGTAAACATCTCACATATAGAGATTTAATGTAGAAATCAAAATCAAAAACTGATTAAACAAAATATACCTAAGCAGCACAATCTGCTGAATGCAAAAGGATACGAGATTTACCGAAGCGCTTAGAAGTCAAAAAGTAATATTCCAGAGCACAGTATTAGCACATGGTGCAACAACACTGGAGCCAGAAGGACATTGCTTTAGAGACAGAGGTGGTCAAAGATCTCATGGAAAGACTTACTTATTCTCCTGCATAAATATTTTGCACCATAAAGTAAATGTAGAAAATCTGAAAACTTGCAAAGGTTTATCATGACATAGATTGAAAAATCATTGAAATTTTTCATTAAGACTAATTCAGTCTTCAAATATTTAAATAGCAATTAAAATACTTCAGGTGTTACAGTATTGAAACATTATTATTACAACGTCTTAGTACTGAATGCAGTTTTAAAAGTTCAACCTGACAGGATTATTTTCATTCCGGTAAAACATTTTGATAATATTGAATATATAATTTATCCTGAAACAAAATCTCAGAATTTGCCCTCTGCAATTTTTCTTTCACTTTTCCTTTCAAGAGATTTTGTTTTCTGGGGGACAGGCATTGTGGGGAAATAATAACAAATCCTATGAAAGCAGGAGGGTGACAGAGGGTAAATTTGTCAAAATCTTACAACAACTATTTGTGTGTTATTATGGCAAAAATAGACTTCCTTTTCTCTTTTCTGTTATGTCATCTCACTCCATGCCATTTTTGATTTTTCACACTGGAAATTTCCAAGGTGGGATGTACACAAGGGAGGGAATATAAGGTACAGGGGAGCAGATGGCAAGGCTATTGGGTTCAGTAATGATACAACCCCTCCCTACAAACCAGAATCATAAGCTACCCCAGCTAGGATTTTTTCTGAAAGGATAGTTAAATTCTATTTAAATCCTGAAGATTTGCACAGATACAGAAAACAGTCTGGACACTGGCTAGAGAAAAGTTTGGTAAGAATCTAGATAGCACATAGCATTGCCTTCCCACTGAAAGAGAGTAAGGAAGCTTCTACAAGGAAACTCAGTATGACACTTCTAGAATATATTATCTATCTACAATTATGGTATGTTAAAATAATATTATTGTTATAGTCTAAGGATGTAAACATGGAAAGTACGTAGAGAGTTTTAATATATTTTCATTAGATCAAATGATGTAGTTAGAAGAAAACAGACGATTTTAGAAACCCCGGCCCATCTCTAATAATCCCTGGAATTGTAGGTTTAAATATCAGTTTTCCCCCTAACTGTATCAGTTAGACAAACAAAAGATATTAACCCCCACCTTCAACCTTGCTTTGCTCAAAATAATGAAAAATAGTCTTCATATAGGTGGTTTATGCTTTGGTATGGAAATAGAGAGGACAGAGAGAAGAAATAAGGTTAAGAGCAGGGAGATTTTTCGTACAACTTATGCTAATATCCTAGCTTGCAACATGAGCTTCCAGCAAAGCTGTATCATTCTCAAAGAAACAAAATTATTCATGTGGAGACTAAGTAAATTTGATGACTCGCTTTTTTTTCAAGCCAGCCTTGTATTTTATGCCCATGAAAGATTTCAATTACCTGTTAAATGCAGAGAGCTGATTAAGGACACTGTGCATTCTCCATCCAGCTCTGCCAGTAATACTTAGGCAATTATGCAAAATTATTATTTATTCTTGTTAAGTGTTGGGAGTCTATATAACAACATCTTTTGAAGGAAAGAAAGCACCACAGCACTTGCCTACTAAGCCAAGTACAGAGTCTGCCCTTCCAAGAATCACTGGAAGGTATCACTTCAAGGCATTTTAGTTGTGAATGCTTCAGTAAGTTACATGCTAAGGATATCACAGTAAATATTATCCTGATTATGCAAAACCATCATACTGTTGGTCATACTGATGGAGTACCTTAGGATAAGAAGGGCCGTGAACAGGCATGGCTGCCTTGCAGCTCTACGTCCTGTAGAAGCTGTAGGCTGCCTTTGCTGCTATATTTTATGCACCACCATACCGGCAACTCCGGGCTCGCATAGAGACTGAAGTCCTATTGTTCAGTTGAGAGTGAGGCAGGCAGCAGCAGATAACACTGTATCTCTAAAGAAGAAGAGCTTATAATGACCTCTCAGAAGTGGAGGGGAATGGGAAAAGCCTGCTTGCCTACCATCCGCTTTGAGAGGCCTCAAAGAGAAAAGAAAGACACTGACTTAAATGTTGACCATAGTAAACTTTGGATCTTTCAGAGTACCCTTTCAAAAGTTCTATGCAATAAATGGAGATGAATGCATAGTATAATACTTTTAATTCACCTTTAAATACAGCGGTGACATTTAAGCATCAAAAATTTGTAGAAGAACTTAACGTGTTGGTTTGATTTTGCCTTTATGAGGAGCACCAGGTAAATGCTCTCAAAAGGAACCAGGAAAAAGGAAATATTAGGGCTTGGTGTAAGTTGCTGTATGCTTCTCCTGATTTTAAAGTATTCATGGCTGGCTAGTTATAGGCCAAAATTCCACCCTTGTTGTCTCCAGCTGACATTTCTTCAACAAAGAGTCCAAAATGCATATAGAAATGTCAGTTCTATTTTTCTCTCTAGTATTCGGCTTCATTTGCTCTTTTCTCTAAAAATATTAATAATCCTGTTTACCTCTCTTTACACTGAGTGAATGGATCAGGCCAGAATTTTGTGATGTTTGCATTAATGAAACAATCTAAGGAGAAGAGGTTTACTATAAATAGCATTGCCAAAATAATCTGACTCAGTTGTTATCTACGTAGAAAGAATGGCTTAGGTTGGAGGGGACTTTAAAGATCATCTATTTCCAACTCCCCACCACGCGTAGGGTTTTCAGCCACCAGATCAGACTGCTCAGGGCCCCATCCAGCCTTGAATGTCTCCAGAGTAGGGGCATACACAACCTCTCTGGGCAGCCTGTTGCAGTACTTCACTACCTTCCAAGTATAAAACTTGTACCTAACATCTAACCTAAATCTCCAGGTTTTAGTTTAAAGACATTGCCCCTAGTCCTACCACTATTGAACTGTAAAATGAGTCCCCCTCCTGCTTTTGAGCTCCCTTGAAATACGGGAAGGCCACAATGAGGTTTCCCCAGAGCTTTCTCTTCTCCAAGCTAAACAAGCCAAACTCCCTCAACGTTTCTTCATAGGAGAGGCACTCCAGCCCACTGATCATCTTTGTGGCCCTCCACTGGACCTTCTCTAACAGATCCACATCCTTCTGCGGCCTCCAGGCCTAGCCACAGTACTCCAGATGGGGTCTCACAGAAGCAGAATAGAAGAGGACAATCTCCTTCATCTCCCCACTGGCCACCCATCTTTTAATGCAGTCCAGGATGCAAGAGCCTTCCAGGAAGCATGGGGTAGTTTCCTTTTTTTTTTTTTTTTTTTTTTGCCCCCCCCCACATATCTAAACTGGTTGTTAGATAAACTTCAATGACAAAAATCAGTATATTCTGTTAGAAAAGTTATTTAAAAGTAGGGTATTCAAGGACAGGACGCAGGGCAGTTTTAGTTCTTCAGTCAAATCCTGAATCCCACCAAACTTTCCATAGACTCAAGTCAAGGCCTGCCTGACTTGGCCATAACTCCTGAACTCCCTACAAAAAAACTCCAGTTTTGTCACTTCCAAAATCTTCAACTAAATGCCCATTTTAATGCCTACCTGAGCAGCAGCACTTGCTGGCATTTCCCTCATTATCTTCACGTGGAAGTCAGCAATCAAAGACCCTCTCTTAATCCAGCATCAACAATACAGTACAAGTTTTTAATCAGGCTTCTTAGCAAGCCTCATTGAAAGGGCTGCCAATGCTTCTAATCCAACAGTTAGCCTTGTCAAAACACGGTCACTTTGGACCGTAAATCCCCCATCATGCACCTGAATGGGCTCATTTGACTGGGAAGGAAGACCAAGCCTTTCTAATTGACGAAAAAGAGGGAGGAAGAAAAATCCCACAAACACAGATTATTGAAAACCACACAAGTGAAAAAAAATCAAGCTGATCTAGGGGCAAGCACCAAATGGAGTTATTGACATGAAAGACTCACCCAGAATGAGATCACAACACACTGTGATCTCATTGTCAGCAGGATGGTTGAATAACGTGTTTGAGTGGTGCTTGAGGCTGGGTTTGTATGTGCCAGTGCAAGGGACTGAAAGACCAGGGGCCATGAATCAAGCATTAAATACTGAAACCAAACTTCTGGTTTTCTCTTTGTCTTTCAAGTATCTCTGAAAATGTCTGGGGGAAAAAAAACAGGCTGCAGGCAAAGGCAGAAAGATAGTGGATTTAGACAAAATAGCCCTGAGATCAGTGTACAGACTGCATATGGGGCCATGTGGTTCTGGTTAGTAGCAGGACAGATTATTGCTGACAGGCACACAGTACATATTATGAATTGTAAGGGATGGAAGGTTTTAAGGTGCTGTCTGGGTCAGGGGACACACACTCATAAACACTGCTGACCCCAGCTTTTCATCTCAGAAGAACCCCATGGTTCCAGCAGCACAGCAGCCTCTCTCAGGTTTATAAAAAGATCCTGTTGCTAAGTGCAGGTTTGCTGGTAGACATCTATATGCACCATTTGCCAAAAGGTGTCTTTTCCTCTTTTGACTTATTCAAACTTTTGTAAATTACCAGCTAAAAATTCACTGCTTTTCACAAGTTTTAATTAAGATTGCTTTCTCCCTGCAGGATGAGAAATATTGGAAATAGCCTGAAAATGAGTCCCCTTGTTGCCAGGTGAGTTTCTCCAAACACACCCAGCCTTGATAATGAAGTGAAACTCTTATTGTCACTTCAGGTGGTAGCTAATTAGTATATTTTCTTAATTAAAATGCTTTTCCTATCGAGGTTTTCTTTATGAAGGCCAAGGAGGGCATTTTGTTGCTATGACCACTGAAAATCAAAATGTCCTATTAAAGGAAAGGGACATCTGCTCTGGGATTCAAAACCAGCTAGAAACTTGCTGGGAACAACATGTGCAACTGCAACAGCAACTGGATTGATTCAAATACTGAACAAGAGCTTTAAGACTAAGGACTTTAAAATACAGAGGGATAGGATCTCAGCTCAGAAACTAAGCAACAGGAGAGGTGCCACTCAAACCCACATTAATACATATACATCAGTTTGATTTACAGCTTTATGCAAGCTTGGGGCTGTTTTTTTTGTTTTGTTTTGTTTTGTTTTTTTTTATTTTGCTTAAAAATGACTTTAAAATTCCCAACTTTTTTTCTCCACTGCTTTTTAATATTTATGGTTCTTTAAGTAATAAACTGTTCTAAACTGATTTTGTGGTTCTGTAATTAGTAAGTTACCTGAGCTCCCATAAACCAGGCCTTCAGGAACCCAAAGGCTTTGTTGTGGTGGGTGGGCTGTGTTTGGCAGCTCCATTTTACTGATCAGCACATACTGGTAGAGCTTCAACTGTATGCATGTGAAGGCTGCGAGAGCTGAGAAGGATCACTTTTGGGGAACTGATTTAAGGACAGAAGGAGGGTGGGTTTCATATGGCATTACTGTTGCCTCAGCTGCTGTAACTTCATCCCCCTGCTTATTCTTCCCTGGAAGTGCACGTAGAGCTGTTCTCAAACATTCACAGTAACACAGAAAAACAAAAATATGTGAACTCCAGCATTTTGATTCATTTGTAGGGAGAAATTTAACAGCTATTCCCTTTTTTCTCATTTTCCTGTCAGTGGTGCTCAGATAACACAGAAACTCAAGTCTTTCAAATGCTTCAAGTTACTTGAAAGTACCTTGAAAGTGTCTCATTCAGCTTTTACCAAGTTTGACTCTCCCTCTGATTCCTGCAGAATGTAGAAGTAGGAGAATGTGGCTCTGCTTCCATCTGTCTCTTTGCACCTGAGAGCGCAGAGAGGAGCTGTCATGCTGCAGCTCTCCGTCACAGTCCCGAGCTGGGGTCACAGCTGTCTTTCACCTATTAAAGATAATTCTAGGCTTCGTCTGCTGTGTGGAGTGTTTCCTTCCCTTTTCTTTCTAGGTGTAATGTATAACCTTGTCAAAGAGCTAACTATACTGCAAGTTCTCACGAGAAACAGAAGTGTCAGTGACTGAATACATTCACACTGACTTTATAATAAGTTTGTGTGTGGTTTTTTCTTTTCTTTTCTTTTTTTTTAAATAACAATTTGATGACTTGTAGAAGCAGTTAATTTTCCCCTCTGGTGCTGTAGCTCAGGGTTGTGAATCAATTTGCTCTTGCCTAGACATAAGTGAAATCCTGGCCCTGCTAAGAAATCCTCATCCCGTGGGAGCTTGTCAGTGACATCTTGGGAGGGCAGAAACTATGACTTTCCTTGAGTATTGAAAGATAAAGGGAATGGGTTAAATTCCAAATAAAGGAAAAAACTCACAGGTTATACAAGGACTACTGACTTGATCAGTGTTGGGAAAGGACTGCTGAAAGCTGCAGTAACTTCAAGATAAAAATTCCAGTTTTACAGGGAAGACTGAATAGTTCTGATGTAGAGCAAGAAGTGAAATACCTATTAGAATACAATATTTTGTTTAAAAAAATAATAAAAAAAGAAAAGTTATTCATTCACACTAAACATAAACAAAGTTACAACTATGACACTAAGCAAGGATTCTGTATAATCTGAAACCTATTTAGGAATTTTCTGGGGCTTTGTAGAAACCTCAAGCACTTTCTAGGAATTCCCTATTGGTCTTTGGGAATTTTGTGGACTTTTCCAGGAATACTCTGGAGCTTTGCCAGGAATACTGCAGTGATTTCTCAGGATCCCTAGATCTAGAGTTTTTCCAGGAATTCAGTGGCTACCAGAAACTCGGGGGCTGCTGCCTCCTATGGGTGCCTGTTGTAAAATACTGCAGCGTGTGAACATACTGACACGTCCTTGAAAGACTTCATTCAGTGCAAAGTCTTTGGCATCCCTGCTGCTGCCCTACTTTCCAGGCTTGCTTGGAAGATTGCCGTCTGCTCCATTTTGCTCAACACATCTGAAGAGCAGCAGTAGGCCTGGGTTTGGGTCTAGCATCAGATGTGTCCTTGAGTGACCGTCCCTGCATAACTAGGGACCGCCAACTCCTGCCAATGATGGAGTGTATAGCTGTTGAAAAGCCTTCTCAGAAGCTTCCCCTCACCACCTGCAAGTCCACCAGCCCCTCTGCAATTTTCTTTTCAGCTCATGAATGCTACACTGGTGAAAACAAGGCAATGACAAAGCTTCCCATCTGCCCAGGGCAATCACCAACCAGCTCCATGCCCCTGTATAGGCTGGTCTTCTTTTGGCTAAGCTGTGGATCTTTTTTAAAACTGTGCTCATCAGTACATTTGCATACAGCATTCAAATTTATGTTCCAGATCTTAAATTTCTATCCATGAGGAGAAGCTTTTCCCAATATGTTTGAAGACCACTATAAAAACTCACTCATTACATTCTTTAGAATTAGTTGTAAAATTATGCAGTCAGAAGTGAGAAATCTTTTCTTTTTAAAAGCTCTACATGAAGTCATGTGCAGAAGCCTCCCACCCCCAAAACCAGAGCACTGAAATGTAGTTGATGTCTTCCTAATTCTCTGAGCAGAAATAAACAAAAGTATTATGCAAGAAGGCAATCAGGAAGAACTGAAATGTTGCCAGTTTCTAACAGTTGTTACTTGTATAAAATTGCATGTTATTACCTAGTATTACTTAAATACAGAATAAAGATTATCTTGTGCAATAAACGTACCAAAAGCACACCAGAAGATAACGTTTTCTTGTTGGATTGTGTAATTTCAAACTTCAACACAGTAGGATTTTTTTTATAGAGTAACTCCAAGGAGTACATAGAATACTTTGATTTAAAACATGATTGGTGTTTGGAATAAGAAAGACATTATTCTGTTTTCTTCATGATGGAAGAGAATTATATTTAAAAGTCTAGCTTTTATCTCCACATTTGAAATAAATGAATTCAGCTTTTGACAGAAATCTTAAAGGTACTTCTCTCACATGAAATCTGAAGCCACAACTTACAGAGGACACATTTACTAATTGCGAGTTCTATTTTTGACAGATGTTCGATATGTAATAGTGATCAGCTGCTTTGACTAATCCAGCCAAATCAACAGCTTTAGACAGAACTCAAAGGCTATTTCAGGGAACTCAGCCAACATTTATTTCATCGAATTCAAAAAGAAAGCAATGAAAGCTTGTCTTCCGTCCTCATAAATCCAAGCATACAGAAAGTAAAATATGAATTGTCACACACTTTCCTTAATCAAGCTGACCGGAGCTACACTAAATAAAAAAATAAATGGAGAAAATATGGCTAGCGCTATTGCCCAGGGGTTCAATATTTACCAGTTTATGTACCATCTGAGCTGTTTCCTGTAATCAGCCAGGCACATGGCGCTTTTATTCTCAAGAGACATTATCACCATGACAACTTTATCAGAATAAATTATGAAACACAACACTTGGGGCACACAGAATTTGGACACAGGCTTGGAGTATTATTTTGTTAGTTATTCCTTTATCAGCGTTCTAAGTGCCCACCAGAGAGGAGGAAATTAAAAAAAAACCTACAAACCATGACTACTGAAATCACAATAAAAAAAAAATCTTTACAAAGAGAAACGGAATAAAGTCATTAGGCTGAAAAATGGGCAATCAAAGAAGCTATTGCGCTTGGCAGATGGAAAAGCAGCAGGTGCCATAGAGCGATGGGACCTTGCTTCCCATCATGCACACACTACAATGATGCAGGCTGACAGGGAAGGGAATTAATGTGTCGGAGCAGGTACTTTCTGTCCATTAGCTGATTCTCAATACATCCACAACAACTGCTACCTCTACCTCTTTGATAAAATGACTAACAACCCATTGTTCAAAAAGTTTTATGAAGAACGACGACATTGTGTGACCTGCCTGTCACTGTCCCAGATTAACACAGTATAAGTGACCAAGTAAACATTTCTGTACCTCAAACTGGGATTAGAAACTTCAGCCTATGAATAAATTATTTGAATGCAGATGTTTAGAATACATTAAGGTAAAGCACACTGGACAGGCTCCACTGGGGGGAAATACTGATGAATAGAATTTTCAAGCCCAAATTAACTCTGGCAAAAAAACAAAAGCAGTGTGCAAAGCACGATAACGCACCCACACCTATATTTTATCTAGGAAAATCCCCTGCTACGTTAAGGACAATTTCTGTATGACAAACTCCATTGCTCCAGTGGCCCATGACACATCAGTCAAAGTATTCTAGTGTGTTTGCATTTCTCATTTCCATCACAAATAACAAAAAATATGACACAGAACTCAGAAAAATAAAAACCAAATCGATAGAGATAGTCTAAGAGCTTTCAATTTGTTCAAGTCAATCAGTCCCCTCCAATGGCCATCTGTGCTTTTTGCTGCTAAGTTCAAGGATGTCTAAAATGAAAAGTACGAGAATTACTCCTGGCAGCAATACAGTGACACACTTTGAAGTCCTTGCTTCTGACACAGCATTTCTGAAGAGGCAAATTCTGCCGGAGGTACCAGCTTCACAATGATTGGAACAAACTGATTTTTTTTTTCCACAAATGAAAGGAATCTCTAAGAAGGATTCATTAGTATTTATCAGAGAATATAAGAACAAAAATTGGAGTACGTGGTATTTAATATGAATTTGGTACAATCATAGGCCAGGCTTCTCTTTGACACCAACAGGGAAGATTACTGAGCATTGAAATGGCTTCTTTTGGAAGTCATGGCAGCCTTTGAATATATTGTGCTTTGAAATTGTTTCATTTCTCGATATGATTAGCAAACAAAATAATGATGTCAGAGTCCTGCAGCTGCTTCCAATTCCTTACATCACATGATTTCAGAAAAGGCAAATCACAAAACAGTAAAGGTGGAAAATTCATCCGGGCTAAACAATATGCCCTTTAGTCTCAAACTACTGTTGTTTGAGGGTGAAAAACAGCAAGAGGAGTTAAAAACAGAGAGCCAATTTTCACTTTGAATATGTACATTATAAACTTATATTCAATGTATTTTCTCTATTTCTATTGTTTGTTATATATTATAACACCTTAGAACAAAGGAATTATCTACCTTTAAGTATTTCAGTTTTGCAGAAAGGTCTATTATTTTCTGAAAACATCCTTCAGGACCATCTTAGTTCAGTTCATTAATAATTACAGTAAATAATGAGATATAATTTAGAGGCGTATTTTGCTTCTTAGAAGAGAACAGAAGATCCATAGGTGTATTTAGGCCTTTCAGAGCAACCTAATAGAGACATGTAATAACCACTTTTTGAAATCCTTTCTTAAAACTCTAAGGCATTTTTTTCTTCCCCTCTTCTATATAAAATAAAACAAAATAAATATATCAAAATTCCACTCAAAATGATTATTTTTATTTTTTTAAAAAAAATTTTTTTTCCCCCCACCAAAAACAGGGGATATGACTTAAGGGAATTTTTTAATGAATAAAGCATTAGCTGCCCTGGCCAAAGTGAAATTTGGGATACAGTCAAAACAACCTTCACACCTGATTTATTTTAAAGGCATTTGAGATCCAACATAAGCATAAGAATCAACACTGAGATAGAACATAGTCGGAAGGGTCATGGTAATTTCAGGAACAAGTACACATGTAATTAGAGAGTGTTTCTGCCTCAAGCACATATACGCATTTAAAAGGTAGATGGAGAAGTAGATGGGACCAGGGAGAGAAAAAAAAAATACCACAGATGTGAAGAACTCTTATCTAAAAGCTTAGGTAGGAAGTTAAATCTCAATACTCTTTTGCATCAGCTGTTAAAGCAAAAGATTCCTGGCTGTCCAGGTCTTGGAAATACTCCCAAACAAACATAGCATATCGAATTTAACCCGCTCAGGTGCCTCCAGTTAATCTGATAATGTGGTTCCAACTGTGCAACGCACTGCTGTACCAATATTTATTGTGTTCAACTAAAAAGCTCCATGTCTTCCCAGAGCCTATCCTAAGGGGTGTAACCAAGGCTCAAACATGACCTGCTTATTTGTATATATTCTACGTGGAGTAGCTGTCATTTAAACATAAACAACTGGATAAATTTCCAATTACGATCTATAAGAAATATTTCTGGTAGCATTTGACCAGTTCTTTAGAACTACCTTCTCCCAGGGATTATCCATTTTGCAGCCTGCTTTGCTCTGCAGCAAGATGGAACGATAGAGACCAAGAAGGAAGGATGCATACAAAACGTCTGCTAACCAGCAAAGGTAATGGAGGTATTTAATCCTAAACCCCATATCACAGTTCATTTTGTTGTTGCACACAGTAGCAGACCGAAATAGAAACTGCAAAGAGCTTTTCCTTGACTTGTGGGTTAAGAGCTTTTTGCTATTGCTTTTTTGACCATTTAAAAGCCAGTTAAACTGCCTGCAAATAGTGAATGTTAGCAAACATAATGCCATGTTACTCAGAGCAGTTCAGGATGCAGTGACATTAACGCTGACATATTTGTATGTAGCACGGCCTCCTTACTGTATGCTCATTTATAATCTGATCACATGTCCACTTTAAAAAAAATCAGCTCTCTCTGTGAAATGGATAAAATACTATTACTAAATGATATGCGTAATCATTCAGTGCCGTTACTACTGAAAGGTGATATTGCAGTGACATTGAGAAAATTGGATCTATTCTTCATACAATTATATAGCTACACTTTCACTCTAATGCCATTCTAATTGGAAAGGAGCACTGAAATGTGAAACTGGGTGCATTTCAATATCTAATTATCACTCAGTAACTCATTCTCAAAATAGTTTTCTGGAAAAGACAGTTACCAAGCATGCTATTTTAATTCTGAAATCTTCAGCAGGATTCTTGTAGAAAACATTTTTTTATTCACTATTTTCCCATATTTCAGATGTATCACTGGGAAGAAGAAAAGAAAAAACAATAAATACACACAAGTGTGATTTGGTCTTGCTCTTGTAGAAAAGCACTTGCATTTACCAGGCTGACAGTCAAATAACTGAGAGCACAATATCTTTGCTCTAAAGGGCTCTGAAGGGTTAAGATATAAAAACAAATTAAATTTTAAAAAGCAACATAAAGGTAGCATTTTGTAGAGAAATAATTTGCTAGATATGACAATAAAAGAGATCATTTGACTTATTATAGGTAAGATCAGTACAAAATGTGATATAGAGCTACAGTGCTTTAATAAGGTTCTTCTCAGTTGGTGTTTCTCCCTCAGGATTTAATCTGTTGACAATCCAACACAATTTAATTTTGATAACAGAATATCTTTGGGTGGATTTTGTAATGAAAAGATTCTAAAGAATAACAAAAATGTGGAATTTGAGATTTTTTAATGGGTTTTGCATTTGAAAGGAATAGAAGCTTTTACAGAGCAACACCTGTGCTGACAAAGTGGAAGGATGCCCTGCCTTCTTGTATAAACTGGCAGCAATCTCCCGCTGAAAGTCTTCTTTAACAAATCCAGCAAACAGCAGTCAGGAATAGGTGAGTCCCAAGATGCTGGAAGGTCTGAATTGCTTCAGAGCTCTGTATTTTTACCATTAGGTTCAAACTCCTAATTTTCCCTGCACATTAAATTGATCTTTTTTTGCCTCTCTCCCCTAAAGCATAATTTAATTTAGAAACAAAATTCTTTTCATTACCTAATGAAAATGCTGTATCAGGAGGTGACAGGAAGAACAACTTCCAGCCATTAGGTTATCAGCACCAGGCATCCCATATACAATCCAAACATACTCCTTTCTGACAGATGCTAATTTGCAATTATATAGTCTTTAAAGACAGGGAGCACTGCAGAAAGCTTCTCCAGACATCACTACTATCTATCATCTCGTGCAGCAGAGAAAGGATGATAAAAAAATAAAAATGAAACCACTGATTCTGCAAGTTGAATAAACCTCCACATCTGCAGCCAAGCAGATCTGCTGTGAGATGGGCACAGTTGGGGACCTCTAATTTGTGCAAGCTGCAGGTTAGATAAACGGAATCAGAATGAATCAGGGCTCCTCTACAAGGTCTTGTTGCTTTACCATTCAAAGTTGTCATTATGTGCAACACGGTATAACATCGGTGCTGATCTACCTGCCACAGGGTCACTGTAACTGTTAATCAGCACTGTGCTTTAAAGCTAAGGCTGCAAAGTACCTGCGTAAACATACTTGGAATCTCTCCCGTACAACGAACAGAAATTTCTTCTATCACAAGTCATACGTTTCTCACATGTAGATGCTTTAAAGATATTTGGACATTAATTTTCAGAAAAGTCCTCAAAATCAACTGTGAACTTAAAGAAGGGATAAATTTCACTCAGAAAATTCACTCTGAGTCAGGAAGGTTCACCTCTGTCTTACACATATTCTCATCCTGCTGTAGTGGTTTTTTTTTAAAGCAATCCTGTGATAGTTTTGAAGCTCAGCCTCACCTGGCATCATCTGCAAACTTAATAAATGTCCCAGTAGCCACAAACTCTGAAAGGCAATTTGACTCATATTCAAAAAAGCCATTTTTAACTGCCCTTCAATTAGGGTTGTTCCAGGGCTTTACAAATGGTTTTATGAAACTTCATTCATCCTTTAAGTTCCCATAAATAAGCATGAATGGGTCCAAGAATTTTCAAGTTCCCCAGAGAAAACACCCACCAGATAGATCCTAACCTTATCCAGAGGTCTTCTATGGCTTCTTTCACTTAAATTATATGATTTAAAACCTTTAGGAGAAAAACAAGGCAAAAAGTAAGTTTCAGCCTGCTAGGCAGTCTCTTCTACTATTTCTCCTTTGCTATTAAGGAGTAAAATAAACAATTATGTGGTCTTTGCCCTACAGATTTCCTCTACAGTTTTATGTTCCTGGCTGATGGTCTTTAGTCTTTCTCGTATTTTCCTCACTTACTTTCACTCTTCTCAGAGTCCTCCTTAGTAATTTGTCTTATTTCCACCTTCTGTACAATTCCTTCTTGAGGTTCAAGCCCTTGAAGAGTTCATGATTTAGTTAACCTTCACATCAGTACAGCTAATGTCTGTGCCCTTACTAGAAATTCTCTCAGGAGCTGCCAATTATCCTTAATTTCTTTTCTCTTTCACTGACACAGGATCCAACCCCTATCATAAGGATTTTAAGTATCACTTTTTTAAGTCCAGTATTTTTTAATTTCTTATCACTGTCTTCCTCCGTATAAGAATCCACAACATTTCATACACAGCACATGTTTCATGTTTGCATTTTCATGTGTACACTTTGAGTGGTCGCAATGCCATCCATGAATCTCCTTTTGATTCCTCCTTCACTCCTGAAAACCTGATAACTCTCTGGAAACACCTGAAGCAGACATGGGGCCACCCAGATCCCTTTCCAGCAGATAGGTGGGTGGCTCATGACTGACATTACTGCACTTTCTGCCCTTCTGATCATTAGATGATGTCATGGTATTTTCTGGGTCTACCTATTGCAACATTCAGAGCAATGTGCAATAAATAAATAAATAAATAATCATTATGTCCATTTCTCATCGACTGCTTCATTTCTTTGCCTCACTTTTATTTTCTTTTGTATAATTCCTTTGACGTACGTGGCAAAACAACCTATTTTTTTCCTCCTGAATAATGCACAC
>JAOWBP010004028.1:6834938-6852687 GCA_028571105.1 Tragopan temminckii | reverse complement strand
CTTTTATTTTCTTTTGTATAATTCCTTTGACGTACGTGGCAAAACAACCTATTTTTTTCCTCCTGAATAATGCACACTCATACTTAAATTTCCAATATGATATTTAAAAACTCCCTCCTCTCTACCCACGTAATTCTTGCATTATAGTACTCAAGACACACATGCCTTTGGCATGTGACATAAGAGCTATCAGAAGGACCAAGGGTCTGAAGGATGCCTCAAGAAATAAACACTACATACTCAATTCTCCTCTCTGTCCTAGCATATATTGAAATAATAGTGGTGCTTTGCTACGGCTAGCCATAAGGAGAACGTTTCTGACAGATGGATACCAGGAAAAAAAGAGCTAAAAACAACTAACAGTAGTAAATTAAAGAAAAAGTTTTAAGAATCACAGTCTGTTGCCTAAGTTTGGACTGCTGAATGATTCTAATAATGACTGTTCAGCATGCTATTAGATTGTATATATTCAGTTCTTGGGAAAAAAAAAAAAACATACACCTCCAAATCCCACCCCAACTGTATGTATTTACTATTTTCCTTGTATAATACACATCAATTTATTTATGACACTAAAAATGTTCACTGTTCTAAATAGGATGGCAGCACAGTGAAGGGAAAGGACAAAAATAACCACTCATTTCATGCAAGAACTGATTTTTTCGTGCAAAATGTTGTAATTGTGGATTTGACCAGGACAGAATATGAAATGAAACAGAAAAATATTTCATCCTTTCTGGATAACAACAATGCATTGCTAAATAAATACATCACTGCTTTTCTCATTTCTTTTCAAAGTTTAAAAATAAGCTCTTAAAGAAAATATAACCCTAAGCTATATAGATTAACATTTTCCAGGTGTAACCACCACCAGCCAAAAGACAGATAAATTAATTTCTAGCACAAGGCCAGAAATAAAGCCATGCACTTCAAAACACCCTGAAAGCTTGTTCTGACCACCCACATTAGGATGACAGTCATTCTAGGAGAGTTTCATAGACTAAGATAACACAGTTATCACTTGCCAGCAGGGGTAGGATTTGTTTTGCTTAGCTTTAGACATCTCCTGTGCAGACATCTACGGTCAAACTAGTCACGCAGGGATCTCTTTACAGCTCGATTTGGAAATGCCCAAATTTTTAAAGAATCAATTGATCTGACCTGTTTTAGATGTGTACTTCTGAATGAGATAAGCCATGTCCCTAATAACTATAAAAGGAATCTAAATGACAAGCTCATTTTGAATAGCTACTTTTGGCCAAATGAATCCCAACCTCAATGCCAACGTAGTCCAGGGTATGTCATATCATACAAGAAAATAAGCACCTTAAAAGGTTCTAAAAGAACATAGTTTAAAAGAAAACAAACACAGATCTGAAAAAAAAAGTCCATTACTCTTTCTACCAGAGAAGTTTTTCTAATAATTCATGAGAAACATGTCACAACCTGTGAATTCCAGGTTTCTGACAAAGTTCTGATATCCCTTTTCCAACAGTGCTTTTCCAGAATTTTATTTGAATAATCCCCTTTTCTTACAGTAGGAATACCACAGCCAAGGGCTTTCATCACACAGTACTTTGTTCTTTTTGAACTGCAGTGCAAAGCCCCAACAGAAATCACAACCCTAATAAGAATCTCCTTTCTATTAAAAAAAAAGTTTCTTATGAAAATAATGCTAAACAAGCCTTGAAACTGTGTGTATTTTTAAAGGTTTGTCAACAATATGCAGCAATTTACTCACTGATTTTCAAAGTGTATATCCTTTCTGTACTTGAGAATTACAACAACCAATTTTCCCAATGCATAAAGACAGGAACATAAACTGAAATGTATTTTTAACTGTGGCATCACTAATACTGCTATTCCATTTACTCTTCCTTTATTCCAACAAAGAAATTAAAGTAAGATTTTTTTTATGAGAACTAGCAATAGGGGTACTGTGATGTCTGATACTCATTTGTTAGTGCTAATGGGAAGAGAAAACCTCAGGAACATCTGATATCTCAGCCACATGGAAGTTTTTCTACTCATCTATTTTTTCTTTTCATTGACTCAAGTTAGAAATAAAAATATTTCAGTATCTCAATTTTAACTTGCTATTAGAAACTCAGTCAATAACATCAACAGTAAAATGCAATACTGGAATAAGACTGCAAATAAAATTTATTTTTTTTTTTAATCAGCCATACCATGAGCAATAAAGCCAACTGACTGGCAGTGTTTGCGTCAGAAATTTGCTTTACCAAAATTACTCTGTTACTAAAGGTGATGAATGCTCTCTCACAAACTTGTACAAATACCAATTGATTATGCAACAACCAGCACAAAGAAACTAAAGCACCAGTACTATCCTTATTAATCACAGACTTTCTAGCTTGTAGATTATGAAGGTGTTATGCATTCATAAAGACAGCCAACGTTAGCACCAGCTTCTTTTGAAAGCCTGCATTTTTCTGTGAAGTTCCAGTGAACAAAAAGCCAAGGGGCTTTGACTTGACAACAACATATTGATATCTTTATTCATCTTCTTTTCACATATCCTGTGGGCATCCTTGGAAACTTCAGCCCTCTCCTCAGGAGTCATATCACTGCACTGTGAAATCCAGCGTACCCCCAGTCATCTTAATAGGTCTCAACTCAACTGTTAACTGCTTTCGCCCAAAGGATGACAGGGGACTTGACAACCTCATAGGTTACTTGAGAGAAGTCTGCTATGAGACAGATTAGCTACAGTGGTACATTTTCATTTCCTACTTCTGACTGGAACAGGGCAGTTTTTTCACCAAAATAGAAAGCAACCCTCCAAGTTCCATATAGATATAAACTACCTGGGTGGAAAAAACTAGGAGATGAATGCAGTTTTAAGGACTCAGCCAGGAAACACCAGTTCACTTTCTAAACTGATTATTTAAGGGTTTTTTTTAAGTTATTTAAGTTAATTACGACAGCGCTTAATTAAAACTAAGATTGCTAAGCCGAAGTATAGCCATAACAGGATATTCATTTAATCTATATATCTACCTAACTTCGCTTTGACATTTTGCCAGAATGAGCAAATCCCTTCAAAAATGATGCAAATCAAAACCTGTGTCTTTAACATTCCCAAAGAGTTCATGTTGATAGCAACCTCACAAGAAAAAATACTGTCCAGAGAACTGTGTATATCATCTATTTCTATGCAGTATCTGAACTCCTGACGTTCACACATAATAGTAAGCTTCCATTAAGTAGTGCCTAGAGAATGTTACAAAAATCACATTCAGAAGTAAAACTTGATTAACACCATACAGCCAGAACATAATTCTGAAAATTCATAATTGATATAATCAGAGAAAGTAGGGTGCTTGTACAATCACTACCATCACAGGCCTTATAAAAACAACTCTTAAATATCAAAACTGAATTTTCAGCATTATCTCATAATCTTGTAGACAATATCTCTAAATCAAAAACTGTAAAGGCGTAAACTCACAGAAACTTTCTGTCATCTTTCTCGGCTGCTTAATGAGTGATTGAAAGGGAAAGGGAATCGGTTGCTCACCATTAATCACCACAAGAAGTAGCCCTGCAAGCTCATAAATTGCAGATAAATCATTTACAGTGATGTGGTTAGGATAAGCAGCAAGAGACAATGCCTTAACACCCCTTCCTCCAGTTCTGAGAGAAGTGGCAAGTGTCTGAATATTAGCACTTCTCAAGTTGAGCTATGCTATTCTAGCCCTTACCTTGGCAAGTTCTGTATTATGCTTAATTTGCCTTTCCTCCTTTTAACACTGCTTAGGGAGAAAGTTCAGGACAGAAAGGCAATATATTAGAAAGACTTAAATTATAATTTGAGACCATGAAAAAATACCAGTCATTCCATACTTGATTAGTTCTAAGATGCTTTTCAGGGGATGCCTGTCTTTTAAAACCATTTATGTTTGTACTTTCCCCTCCCCCCCCCAAACTAAGTCTGAGCATCATCTTTTGTTTATCTACGAGTCTCAACATTAATCGTAACATCTTTCCTCCTATCTTACAGATCTCACACAGCTCCCCTCTAAATAAACAGTGATCTCTGCACACTTTGAAAGCCACAGGTTAAATGTATTTATAATTGATTGGAATGAATATTTCACAAAAATACACCATTCAATAAACCTTGCTTCTTTTTCTTTTCATAGAATATCAATGTAAGATTTTAGCATCTATGAATTTTGCCATTTGAATCTTTTATATTAAAATACATCGATCAATTATCGTTACCAATGGGACAATTTTGCTTAGTTAAGACCTTTAGTATCCCGTCTGTTCTCTGTCTGACTGTGCTTGCAGAAGCATTGCATTCAAAATAAGGTTGCTTAAACAGAATATTGTTAAAGGGAACTAGAAAATGAAGACATTTCTGCAGTCACACATGAAAAGGACTCAGTTGTTGGGGAAAACTGAACGCAAGAAAGGTGTGAATAAAATTTAAGCAAATTATTCTGGAAGGTCAAAGGCACGTTTCTTTTTTTCCATTGCTACCATGATACTATTAATACTACCATTTCTGTGTTACTTATTTATTTATTGGAATATCTACATTATCATAAACTTCCCGGAGTGTTCTAAAACAGCAACATGATTACATTAGATATATATGTCCAGGCTTCATTCAATATGAAAAAGAAAATAAAATACTTGCATTTATTTACTGGAGCCAGATACTTTGTTTTTAATAAAAGGGATCCAATATCAAGCACAGCTGTATTCTCTTCCTATTAGACATGTAACCTGCCATTTTCTATCTTTGTTGCTCAAACACAAAGTGACCTCAAAGATCTATTCTGTAGTTCCAGTAAGTTTTTCATAGGATTTTTTTATTTTTTTTTCTTTGTTAGCTCTGTGTGTATGAGGCAATAAACAGTGAGTTACTATGACCCACGGAATTTGCAATGGCCTCCCTGGTATATTGAACTGCCTCTATACATAAAACTTGGCAGTTGTTACCTGTTTTCAGCCTCAGGTCAGTCATTAAAAAAATTTAATTTTGTAAAATAATGATGAGGTTTTGGAGAATCCTCCTCCATTTTAGGGAACATAACTTCTAAAGCAGGTTGCCTGGGACTTCTGGAAACTGAAAAATTTCTAAAAATGGAAACTACTGAAACAGAAAATTGAAAGGCAGTATCTATAAAAAGGACAAAACAAAAGCACTTGATACAATGCACGTTCATTCTCTGGAACACAAGATAATTTTGAAGCTGATAAATCAGCATTAAGGTAGTAGAAAAAGAACAAAAAAATATGAGAGTGATTCAGTATAAAAAAAAAGCAAACAACAAAGACAAAATTAATATCTTTAGAAAAGAGCCTTACAGCAACTGATGAAAATTTGCCTCTGTTTTTTGAGCTGTGGTCTAATGACAGGTTAGTACAAGCCAGTGCTTGGTCTGAGGCATCAGGCTTAGGCCCCTAAATCCTCCTGCCAAGAAGCAGCAGTTCCCTGCAATTGTCAGGTTTTCATTTCATGTCAGATCTTGTGTCAGCAGCACACATTAGGTCCAGCCATTCCACCTGAAAACCAAACTGAAAGCTGAAACACTCACACTCATTTTCTAATACTAGGCCCAATAGGTGATTCATACATTTCCTTTGCATCTGAATTTAGCACGATATCTACAGTAGCTCCTACAAACACCAGGTTACGTTAGCTTTGAAAGGGGAATTTGTAGGTAGGAGAGGAATGAAAAATGAGACTTTGTATAGCTGATTTTAAGATGTTTTCTAACCTCATTTAAAGACATTTTAAAGAACAGAAATATGTAGAATAAAAGGCTTCTTTCTTTTTCTTTCTTTTTTTTTTTTTTTTTTTGCAAAAATCTTCTGCATAATATATTCCATTGCATAACCTGTATTTCCATCAGCACCCATCCTTTCTGTACTTTTTGTTGCACTGACAAACTCATTACTACCAATTGAGAGCATTACCTTTGTACTGTCAGATCTTCTGTTATAAAGCTGTTCTTTACTCATTTTGCCAATTGGTTTCGGGTCTGAATGCATTCCAGACCCCATTCTTCCCTTTGATAGAAAAAGCAATGTAAAACACTTCACAGCCCCATGATTTCTGCAGCTGTCACTGGTATTTCACTCATTCGAATTCCAAAAGATAACTTCTTAAGCAGATGTACAGTAGGATGAGTCCTTTTACCATTGTAAATACATATAACTGTATTAATTAATATAAACTTGTCAAAGTTAGTAGCTAGAAAACTTTCCAAATGCACAAATAAATCAATTAAAATAACAATTCAAGGGAATAAGTAAAAATGAAACCTTGGCTAGTACAGGGGACCAGCATAGATGCTCACAAAGGAAATCAGACAACATAAAGAAGTGCAAATAAATAATCCGATCTCTTTCTGCTTCTGATAATTAAAAAAAATTGGACAGCTTTGCTTCATCAGGAAATGCTGAAATACTACCACTTGAACTACCTTTTCTCTGTGGAAAGTTGTTACTTGCCTTTGGGAAATCTAGTTGCTGTAAGATGAGATGCAATCTTGAAAAGAGGAATTGATTTACCTTTGTCTTTGAGGGATAGAAATCCTGCCAATTAAAGAAAGTGAGCTAAAGAGGAATTTTGCCTTCTTTTTATGCTGACTTTAAGCATTTACATTTCAGGGTAGCCATAAGAGTACATTAGATATGGTTTCCTGAACTATTATTGGCAGGAAAAGTCCTGTATTTTTACTCTATGGACAACTTTTCTTCCAAAACATTCTGGATTTTATTGAGGTGTCCTGCTACAATTTCTACCTGATGTTGCAGGTTCTGGTACAACACTTCCAGATGACTGATGAGCCAGTGATACTGATGATGACACAGGTACCAGGAAGCTACATGTAGCTAGTCCTAAGGACAAGGTAGGCACTTGCGGTGAGAGGACAGCAGCAAGATAACTGATACTGCACTCTTAAGGAGGCTTCTCTGTCATCATTGAATTTTACCTCACATCATCTCAGGCCAACACTTTTTATTTAGGTTTTGAAATATTTATATTTGAAATATTTATATTTATCACATTTATTTTTTATATCAGTGGTCTCTGCAGACTAAATATCAGCTTCCATTTTCAATTGCTTCAGTTACTTAAGTACACAATGTACTGTTTCGCTCCCAAAACTGTGTAAATCTCACCCCAAGTCTTTGCTCCAGCCAATTCTGGAGTGAAGAGAGGCATACTGAGATCTGTTACGTACCCTGCTGGGTTTGGTGGCTGAAGTTACAATCTGGAATTAGGAATCCTCAAGCTGCTGCTGAACTTAGAAGCTGTTATGATGTGATTACTTAGCAGTAGTTCTAGCTATGCTTTTTCAGAGCTGCTTATAGGATTGTCTGAAAAAGACAATGGAGTTGTAACTAAAATTGCCAAAGAATTTTTTAACTCAATTGCCTTGTTTCTGGATGCTACCATCTTTCAGACCATGACAACTATGGGACCCTTACAGTTTTCCAAATACAAGTTATTGCAGATAATTAAAACTAGCAGACATGTCCATCAAAGACACAATTCTGGTTCAGGAAGTGAATAATACTCCGGCAAAGCATCAGTGCCTGCTTCTCTTGTCCTTATCAGATATTTGCTACTAGTAAATGAGGAAGCATACAGGGGTACACAAAGGTTGGCTGTACTTACTTAAGCAAGAGAACAAGGGAATTTAGAATGGTTTATCTAAAAGTAATTTATGTATCTAACATTTTTTTCTGTTTTCAAATGCAATCCACTTTTGGCACCAGGTAGCTGATGATTTTAATAACTTGTCTGGATAGCAACCGTGCAGAGTTAATGACAGAATTTAAATCATGTTTTATTTCAGAAATCATTTATAGTAATTCCACTATTTGCTGGCTTCAAATGACATAATTTAAAATTCATCAGTGTTCATATCCCAGTTCATACTCTAGCCATTACAAAATCATGGTTATCCTCTTCTAATTACATTGCTTATATCAGGAAACTATAAATTCATGCTTCAAATAATTTAGTGTTCAAACTTTACCAAGCTCTTTATCTCAGTGTTGAGTATCATAATTTTTAGACATTTTGTGTTAACCCCTGTGGTGGAGAACAATTTTGTTTTTTCTTGAATTTCCTTAATTTGGATGCTAACACACCTAATAGAATTCTCCTGACCCTTCAATGGGGCAGGATCTCTGCAGAGATGTCACACGAGAGACTCCTAGATGGTTTCTGTCTCAGTTTATGTAACTAGAAAATAGCATCTCTAACAAAGAATAGGCTATAAAAATCCTTACTGCCCATTTTTAATGAGAATTACCTTATTTGAAGTTAATTACTATCCCAACCAGATGCTTATTTTATAATAATAATGAAAATATTATGTATGTTTTATCAATCCCATTTTCATTAAGTAACCTTCAGTTACATGCAGGCAACTCTATTCTTTTAAATACAAGTGAGCAAAACTTTGAATTATTAATTCTTGTTGATTTACTCGTTCCTGTGCAAATTTCATGCTCTCTTCATTAAGAAAGCCTATTGCATTAATTGCTGTGCCTGTAGACACAATAACAGAGTGCAGGTAGGAGCGTGTGATTTAAGTTATGCTCCCATAAGTACAGTCTGTACAGAATTTTAAAGGAATTCCAGAGTAAATGAATTGCAAGAGACTGATTTAAATCAAAATACTATAAGGGCTCTGTTCTGCTGGTGTTTGTTTTTGTGTTTTGTTTTTTTTTTTTTCCCACATGCCACGTGGTGGTTTGAGGGAAAGGCAGACTATTAACTGCCTCTGTCTCACTGCGGGATTTTGGCCTTACTCAAAAGGGGACTGCAGTTTTCAGATGGTAAGTGATCTCTACAGCATGCACTTAAGACTGTGAGGCACTTTGGAATTGCTTCTGATTTCACACAGGCTGTACAAGCAGATGTGCACTTCCTTGGTTTTGAGAAGTTGTCTTATTTGCCATCATTGCGAGGAGGGTGCAGAGCCAGCCTGCTCTGCCCTGTCCCCTTACTTTCACATTGTTCTTAGAACTCTTGTGCAAAGAAAGCAAACAGTACTTTTACAGGGGCATTTGAAAGGCTGTAACTTCTCCCAGAAACCAAACCAAACCCTGATTAACAGCATTTTAAAGTCAAGAAATATGGACAGGAAATCCAAAATTCTGGGTCCAAACCTCAGTGAGGGCCCTCCGGTCGCTGTACCGCAGTCTCCTGCTTGACCTACTTTCCTCCCAGCCTGTCAGACTCAAGCTGCTCGGAATGTTGTGCCCTGACTTAGCTGTCCTGAAAATCATTTTGATCATGTTACCTTTTGGATTAAGAAGCTTCATCGACCTTTTCTTTCTTTCTTTTTTTTAAGAGCAAGGATATAATTTAAAAGTTTTACGTATTATCTTCAAGGTACTTCAAGCCTCTCACCCATGTTATTTATAGGAACTGATCGATGCCCATGTTCCATCTTGGAGCTTGTGCTCAGCCTCAGATTACCGTCTGCCTTGACTCCTCGTCCTCTGTTAAAATTCAAAAGTGTTTCACTTTGCCTCCTGTTTTTTACAGTTCTTGCCAGGAGTCTATACCAGAAAGTACTGCCCAGTAAAAATGTTAACACTGGACATGTGTTTAATTGTTTTGCTGACCTGGGCCAGCAAAAGTGCTTCTGTGGAATGAAACGGCTGTTCCCAGGACTCAACGTTGCACTACATGCTTCAGAGATTTAATTTGGACTTATTTTAATCTGGTCCCATGGATTTAATGCTCATTAGCAATTGGAGTGACAGAGGAGCATTTCTGGAACGTTTGGTCAATCCAGTTTCACTGGAGAGAAATCTGAATGCATCCTCCAGTGCACACCAAAGCATACTAAATGTGAACAGTCAGCAGATTCCTCTTCAAAAGCAGGCTTCTGAAATACCAATACAGATGCACGTTTGAACTCCTCAGTGTAAGAAGGAATAATTAGCACTCTTTTTTTTTTTCCCTATGTTTTGTGCGCATTTATTCCATGCAGGTGGAGATTACAGAAGTGATTATTATACTGTCAACTTTAGAATATAGTGATTGGGCTCTTACGTTCCCTGGCTGTTTTCAGCATATATGATGCAGTGCCAGGCAGACACTGGTAAAACACTTAGCACAGAACACAATGATAAGGCCTTCTTCAGAATCCTACTTCAATGGCTACAGTTTAGATTAAAAGGCACTGCACAACTGGCTCTTTGGATACACCATTAGGATAAGGAACTTCAACCACTACAAGCCATCCTCCTTCACAAGAAATGAAGAAGCTAGGGCAGTTAATAGTGGAAATATGAGTAGTATTTTCTGAACCATCCAGTAATCAGCATCCAACATACACTTTAAGCAGCTTGACAATCTCTTCCTATTCATCCCCATATGTTTAACTACTGGTTAGATATGGTTGCAGTGTTGTCAAAACAATGTAACCTCAATTTTCAATCATTTGCCCATGTAAATCAGGAGAGGACATAAAGAAGCCATTACTGTATCTTTATCAATATCAACCAATTAAGAGAATGAGAAACATAAGCACCTGTACACGCAAAGAGGGAGAGACAGCATATTTATGCTATTACCAGAACTAATGATGAGTGAAATAAAGCAAGAATGAAACCAGAAAAGAAGTTAAGATAACACTTGCTTTCTTATTTCTAATTGAATAACTACTTATACTATGAAGGTATCAAAATTTACAACTGGTATGTTTGGGTTTGGTCAGAGAAACAGTGAATGTGATGGCTGGACAGTTTATCTGACGAAAGCACAATCACTTTTGCTACCTCATAGGTTCCAGGTTGCTTAAAGTAATATTGTTGTCAATAAAATACACATTTCTATATATTCATTATATGTACATCATGACTTAGATTAGAAAACCTCAATATTTTATTATGTAACACACAGATCGTTTAATAGTTTACAGAACAAAACCCCCTACATAATCTTCATGTTTCTAACAAAAACTGTCAAAGTTTGAACTTCCGAGCTGTTGGCCTGAAATAACAGGCAGCTCCTTAACTCCTTCCCTTACAGGAAAGTTTCTCTGCTTTCTTTGTGCCTGTCTGAAACAGGCAGGATAAAGTAAGACCAGTAAAGAAGATTAGCCAGAGCAAACTGTGGTTGTGATGTTTCCTGTATTCTTTGCTTATCCTGTCTCCAGCACACTGAGCTGGTGCTTCCACATCCCTGCAGTTTCCAATCGTTCTTCTCTGTCCTTTTCCTCCTTGCAGCACTTCAGGATCAAGCCTCATTTAATAAAGGCTATCTATTTCAACAGTGGCAGTGATTGCAAATACCATAGTTTTGGAGGTTCCACCTGGATACAACTCCAAGAGGTCTGAAACTGTTACACTAATATCCATCCCCAGCTATCACTGCTTTATACATGTCTCACGATGGAAAGCCAAGAACTGTCACAAACCAAGTCACTAATCCTTTTTTGAAGATCTTTCTGTAATTTCTTGAGCCATATCACAAAATCATTACTCAAGTAAAACTTACTGAAATCGGTATAAAGACTGACCACATAAAAATCAATATGAACGATTCACAAAGCATGTATATAAGTAGTGGGACCTTTAAAGCATGTGATTTTAATTGGGCCCTTAAATGATGTAAGTAACGCGCTTAGAAGAAGATACAAAGCTATGGGGGATAGCAGGATAGCAGAAACTCACTGCAATTTAAGTTGCTGGTACACCCACACCATACTATAAGCATGAGAGAGAGAA
This sequence comes from Tragopan temminckii, assembly GCA_028571105.1. NCBI lineage: Eukaryota > Metazoa > Chordata > Aves > Galliformes > Phasianidae > Tragopan > Tragopan temminckii. The sequence goes on along the minus strand of JAOWBP010004028.1, from coordinate 6,840,942 downwards.
TGAATTGCTTTAACAGTAAGACTGATGAGAAGGAAGTGACATTTCAGTATGATTCATCACTTATTGAATTTTATTGAGAGGTGGGCTGCTCATTCTGAAAGTCTTCAGCTCTGGGAAGAAAAAAATATTTGAAGAGAAACATTCCACTTCCCAGTTTTCACATGAGATCAATACAGCCAAATCAACTAAGACAACTGGAAGAAGACTACATTGCTATTTTACTTAATGGCAACCTGTTATGGTGAGCACATATATAAGGACAGTATTTGCATAAATACACTATTCACATAACTGGGTGATGTGTGTACACAGATAAGTGCGCACACAGAAACCAATAAGCAAACAAAGGATTTCCAGAATACGCAGCCCAATCTGCATTGCAGAAATTCTGAACAACAGTTCCATCTCTTCATCCTGTAATATGAGATTTATGGTGCTCTAAAGCCCATTTATATTTTTTATCTGAATCAACCTGCTCATCCCTTGCTGCTCTGCCTTCCCAAATCAAATTCAGTCAGTTCTCCCTAGCTCTGTCTGAATGTTTCCTTTGATTGAGTGATGTTATTTCTAGAAAAAACACTCAAATCAATTTAATGCAAATTCCTTTTCACGTCCTGGTTGACCCATCAGGACATCGACAATAATAGATTGAAGTAGTTACTTCCTGAGGCAGATGACTCATTGAGTGCTTAGTAATCAATTTTCATCGTTGTGACTGCATAATCTGTCTTTGGGGTTCTGTTACATATCGTGACTAGAATGCCACAAAATCCTGGATTGCCTGATACAGAAAATGAATGGGGAGCCATGAGCCATTCAGCCATTTTAAATTGCACAAACACCCGCGACAGAGTTGCATGTGATACAAAAAGAGTCTAACTGTTCTCAAGCACACCACTGAAAGACAGGCAGGAGTAAACCGAGCCAGAATGATGGTGGTGCACTAGTCTAAATCCACGACATCTAAGCTCAGAATCTGGTCCTTTGGGAATGTGCGAGTTTAACAACGTTGTGAAATCAGAAACAATTCAGTGCATTCAGCTCATCTTTGTGAAGATCTTTTTCACTGCTTCTAAGCTGCCCTTTTGGATAGGGAAACATCAGTCCTGCTAACTAGTTTTGCTTATAAGCAACATGCTGGGCCATGGAGTTATTGAAAGGGCAAACTCCGTAAAGCTTGGAGGCACAATAAGCAGTGCAACACTCACCGCTATCCTGAAAGAAATGTGACAGAAGTAACCAGCACCAGTGACAGCCTGGACCTTAAGTTGGTCCTTGAATGTTGCTATACAAAAGCCTGTGCCAGATTCAGACCGAAATATGAATAAACCTAATCTGCTCCAGCAGCTTCCTAATGATCCTGAAGGTGCAGGCACATGAAAACTATCTTCTTATTAAAGAAAGTTCCATAAACATTTGGGAATGTATTTCTTCTAACAGTTAAACTGGATAAAAGCTACACAAAGCTCTGCTGAGAAACGGGTGCGGATGAGCAAGTCATTCCCAGAATAACAACTAAATACTTGTCAATATCAAAGACTATCCACTCTGAAAAACCAGGATGATGTACCTGTTTATTAGCAAATGAAAGTGTTTAGACAAGAAAATAGATGGGTATTTTAAACTAAAGCAATACTGGAATCTCTTCAAAACACTGCATGTTACTAATGCCATGCATAATGAAAACTCCCCTATCTTTAGCAGTCACCAAGTTCTGCAATTCAGAATCAGCCTGAGTAATACACACTGAAATGGCTGAAAATGGCATGCTTCATGTCCAGAAAAATAAGCTTCTGGGGCTCCACCATAAGTAACTTCTGCTATTCTATTTTGTTTTTGATGCTTAAAGAGCAAAACCACCATAGAACTCCATAATATCCCCACGTGGACCCCCCATATCCACATAATGGTCCCAATATGGACCTATAAAGCCCCATAATGTCCCCGTATCCTTAGCATACTCAAGGCCCCCTGGAAAAGCAGTGGGTTTATATAAAATCCAACAACTGCCTCAGCAGCACAGAATGAGGCCCCGTTCCCATTCACAGCACACACTTAAGAACCCCTTTAAGGAACAAGCATAATTCTTACAAATAAGTCAAGAGAAACAGGAATATTGGTAGAAGACTATTGTAAATGGACAGAGACATGAACTAGCTGTTCCCTGTAAGCATGCTCCAAAGGCCCTGCATCACTGTTAACCAGTGCTGCCTGTCGAATGTCTGTGTATATAACTTTCCCTAATATAGAAAAAGGCACAGTAATCATGTTCCGGTCTGTGGTAATTTAAGAGTCCAAGTGAACATGTAGTAGCAGCGTGATCACAGGAGTGAGCTCTGATACTTCATATCACATAACAGAAAGTCTGGTAATTATCAATGAAGTGGCTAAGACCAGAAGAGAACCTTTCCTAGAGGAAAAACACACCCAAAGATTCTGGAGAGCAAAGCCACAGATGCACTTAATAATTGCACCTGCCTTAGCTACATTTCTTTTTGATCACAGTTATTATCTCCACAAGTAGCTGCTCTTTTGCCTTCATGACATTCCACATCATGCCACTAAAATAGACAAACAGGTGGGTGTGGATTTTTTTTTTTTTTTAAGATAGTTGCTACAATAAAAAAGAGTAAAATGAGAAGCAATTTGCATTGTTTAGAAAAAGGTACCAGCAACAACAGTGCTTTACCCTTAAGCACTGCTGCAGTAACAGCTCACCTCACATATTCCCTTTTATCTGAATATCTCAGAGTAATTGACAAACTATATGCTCCAACTTTTGATGTTGATGACAGTGGACACATATAGAAAAATGAAAAGCATTATCTGAATTCTGACTTGACCATGGGAAAGGCAGCTATAATCCAAGATATGATTTTAAGCAAAGATGGGTAAATAATTAAAGTTAATATTAACGACACCACCAAGATCTGAGCTGGTGAACAACATATTCAACTGTGAGCACTCTTGATGAGGAACGGTAAACTGGATTGCATACAGAAAAATGATGCATTCAGGATCTATGTACCAGAGTCTAGGATGACCTGAGCAGTAGAGAACCTATTTTACTTGAAGTGACAAAACAGCTGGGATACTGGGAGGGGAAAGAACACTTTTAAGCACAGGCAAACAGGGGGAAAGAATGACAAAACCACAGATAAATATAGGGTGGAAATCCTAAGATGGTTTCGGAGCACTGAGATCCTGAACTAGCCTTCCATGCGTTCTGCATGATGACGTCACCTCAACGCAGAGATGATAATGCTCAAAGCTAAACTGGTAAACACAGACTTGCAATGGACACCCAGCTCCTTTATTCAAACAAGGTGTCATTAAATATAGAACAACTGTAGGAAATTTTTAGCCCTTTAAGAAATCAGGCCATGTACTCTACTCTTTCCTTTAGACTTTGGATCATCCTATAGATGTGTAGTGAACATTTCCAAAGAGTTCATTAAAAAGCAACCATTTGAAAGTTAATTCTAAAGGCACTGATTTTGTTCTACTCTCTTGGTTATACTGGTACCAAGAGTAGCTCTGAGTACTCATAATAATTAAACCATACCCACAAAAATACATGTTAAGAATATTTCATTCAATAATCACTGGAAAATTCCACTTTTTGAACTTGTCTGTAAAAATAACTTTCAAAAGATAAATAGCAATAATAGTCAAAGTTTACTGATCACAAACTATAGGCTAAAAATATTTGTCAGGGCAAGTGAGGGAATGTTAAAAAGTATTGTGGAGAGTATTTACTGAACTGTTTGCAAACCAAGAAGTCCTATATTCATAATTATTTAGAATAAATATCTTTCCTATCTCTATTTTTCAAGTATAAAAACTTACTGTAATTTATGCGAATAATCTCAGTTCTGTATTATTATAACTCATCTCTATAGTGACACATTAGTTAAAGAGCAGCATTAAGCACAAAGTCCCATGAACGTAACCATAGCTGCAGTGGAGTGGAATATAATTAACCTTTACACGGTTCAGATGCGCTGAGGTTATGACACCTGCCACTTACAGAGTCCTCGTGGTTGGTCTCGCGAAATCGTGCTTCCTGTAGGTGCCTTGCAGATAGCTCTGAATCTGCATATGCACACATACATCATGTAGAATGTAATTTTTCATACTTACGGCGATGCTTCGTAAGTCTGGCTGTTACTTAATGTAAGCAAGAATTACTGATCTGCTTTAAATATATCTACCTTTCCAATGACGCTTCAACCTTTTAAAAGTCACACAAAGAGAAGGCTTTTAAAAGAGAACATCTGAAAGAGTAAAATCCTTGCAAACAGCACATACATTGTTTAAGGATACCGTACTAGAATCTGAGAATAAATGTATAGCAGGAGTTAAAGTCTGGAAGAACTATAAATTAAGGTAGCAGATTTTAGCAGTTGAGTAGTGGGAATTATTGGCAGTAAAAGAACATGCATCAAAAAAGAAAAAAAAAATCATACTTAAACGCTAAAAAAGAAAAAAGCCTAATTTCTGGCAAGTTAAATATAAAATTGTTAGAACAGGCAAGAGGTGGTGTGGAGGGTGGTGAGGCCCGGGCATGGGCTGTGAGAGCTGTGGGTGCCCCATCCTTGGAGGTGCCCAAGGCCAGGCTGGGTGGGCCCTGGAGCTGAGCTGGGGGTAGCCAGCCCACAGCAGATAGCTGGAACTGGATGGGCTTTGAACACCCTTCCAACACAAGCCATTCTATGATTCTATGAATGACTTAGTACAGGTACAAAAACTAGCAATAGTTTTTTTTCAAAATGCACCAGAAGGAAAAACCTTGCCAGGGAGTTGCTGTGATCAAGAGGCAATCAAGGCAGAAAAGGGTATCCTGCCATTCCCAAAGAAAGAAGTCATCTTTCTGCATGCCTTCATTGAAGACAACATCAGAATCTACCCACAGCAGTGAGCGAGTATGAGAAAATGTTCCAGTCATAAGGGTTTTACAGAAATAAAAAGAATGGCAGCAAATTCTTAGGACTAGAGAATACTTGCCCAAAAGCTCTGAAATACCTAACAGAACTAACAGTAACACTGCAGTACACAGCTACTGCCCACAACAAGAACCTGGCTTGCTGTTCTTGCAAAGGAAGGGATCCACATTGTGTAACCCAAAGCCACATTGCTGAGATATATATCAGCCCAGCAGTCCTCCTGGCTGCAATGCACAGCTGTCCAGTGAGCTGGAATTTTGCACATCACTTCAGAATGAAAAAAGGACAGAAAAACACAGTTATTCTGCTGCACCAACAAGAACTGTTGTTGGAGATGTGCCACTTGTATTGATCACTTTTTCATTTTTAGAATGGTAACGGTAAATTGCTAAAATCAGTACAGTTGGCAATGGCAAATTTTATTTATCGTTAGCACTCTAAGCAAAAGCCAAACATCAAAAGGACACAGGAACTGAAAAAAAAAATGTGGTCAACATAAGAAACAAAGTCAATTCCAACAGTGCTAAATACCACACTGAGTGATACACAGTACTCAGCATAACACAGAAAAGTATCTAAGAGACTGCTTCATAGCAGCAGCTGGCAAACACTGCTGACTTTTGTACCTCCTTGTAACTTTACACATAATCTCTCAGAATCAGACTTGAAAACTGGCACCACAAGTTTACCTTTTTTTTCTTTCAGGTAAAGTAGCTTCTAGGGCTCTCAACCTGGAATTTGCGTGAAAAATAAATATTACATTTAAATAAAGGTAAATAAATACAAATAACACTCATGATGGCAGGAGAAACATCACAATGAATAGATTTTTTCAGTGTTGCTCTTTGCCTCTGCAATGGGACAGAAGTAAGAAAAAAAGAAAACCAACAGAAAACAGAGTACTTTGTACAGTATTTCTGAGTCCATATAACAAAGGAGGAAATGGTCTGCTTTCTCAGACATAAATACATTCCTTTTTTAAAATCATAATATTTTTTTCTCTATTGAGTTAGAAGTGAAAGACGTAAAAAGCCAGGATGGCAAATGTGAATATAATT